>JAQBSW010011844.1:0-18688 GCA_029291075.1 Eudiplozoon nipponicum
AGACGGAGCTGTAGCTGCGCGGACTGTTGGACTTTGCTGTGGTTCATTCTACGCAGGGTGGGTCGCATGCAGACGGAGGTCGAGGTATGCTGCCTGGTGGACGTTGCGCCGGGCCATTCTACGCTGGATAAGTCGCATGTAGTATAATTTTTTATTTATGTAACAATTCTTTTAATAATAATATTTTAATGTGTTGTGTTGGACCAGTCTACCCTAACACCAACACTAACACTAACCCTCACCCTTACCATAACGCTAACCAAAACCCTAACCATAACACTAGCGCTAGCCCTAACCCTAACACTAACACTTACATTTACCCTTACCCTTACCCTTACCCTAACCCGAACTCTAATGAATTATATTTCTCACTAATATTTCTACAGACCGAGCTGTAGCTGCGTGGACTGTTGGACGTGGCTGTGGGTTATTCTGCGCTGGGTGGGTCGCATGCAGACGGAGGTCGAGGTATGCCGACTGATGGAAGTTGCGCTGGGCCATTCTACGCTGGATAAGTCGCAAGTAGTATAATTTTTAATTTATGTAGGAATTTTTTTATAATAATATTTTAATGAGTTATATTTCTCACTAATTTTTCTACAGACGGAGCTGGAGGAGAACCGATTGGTGGAAGTTGCAGTGGGTCATTCTACCCCATGTAGGTCGTATGGACTATAATTTTTAATTTATGTAGCATTGCTTTTGATAATATTATTTTAATGAGTTATATTTCTCATTAATTTTTCTACAGACGGAGCTGGAGGAGAACCGATTGGTGGAAGTTGCAGTGGGTCATTCTACCCCAGGTAGGTCGTATGGACTATACTTTTTAATTAATGTAGCACTGGTTTTTATAATATTATTTTAATGAGTTATATTTCTCATCAATTTTTCTACAGACGGAGCTGGAGGAGAACCGATTGGTGGAAGTTGCAGTGGGTCATTCTACCCCAGGTAGGTCGTATGGACTATACTTTTTAATTTATGTAGCATTGCTTTTTATAATATTATTTTAATGAGTTATATTTCTCATTAATTTTTCTACAGACGGAGCTGGAGGAGAACCGATTGGTGGAAGTTGCAGTGGGTCATTCTACCCGAGGTTAGTCGTATGGTCTATACTTTTTATTTATGTAGCATTGCTTTTTATAATATTATTTTAATGAGTTATATTTCTCATTAATTTTTCTACAGACGGAGCTGGAGGAGAACCGATTGGTGGAAGTTGCAGTGGGTCATTCTACCCCAGGTAGGTCGTATGGACTATACTTTTTAATTTATGTAGCATTGGTTTTGATAATATTATTTTAATGAGTTATATTTCTCATTAATTTTTCTACAGACGGAGCTGGAGGAGAACCGATTGGTGGAAGTTGCAGTGGGTCATTCTACCCCAGGTAGGTCGTATGGACTATACTTTTTAATTTATGTAGCATTGCTTTTATAATATTATTTTAATGAGTTATATTTCTCATTAATTTTTCTACAGACGGAGCTGGAGGAGAACCGATTGGTGGAAGTTGCAGTGGGTCATTCTACCCCAGGTAGGTCGTATGGACTATACTTTTTAATTTATTTAGCATTGCTTTTTATAATATTATTTTAATGAGTTATATTTCTCATTAATTTTTCTACAGACGGAGCTGGAGGAGAACCGATTGGTGGAAGTTGCTGTGGGTCATTCTACCCCAGGTAGGTCGTATGGACTATACTTTTTAATTTATGTAGCATTGCTTTTTATAATATTTTTTTAATGAGTTATATTTCTCATTAATTTTTCTACATACGGACCTGTAGCTGCGCGGACAGTTCGACGTGGCTGTGGGTTATTCTACGCTGGGTAGGTCGCATGCAGACGGAGGTCGAGGTATGCCGCCTGGTGGTCGTTGCGCCGGGCCATTCTACGCTGGATAAGTCGCATGTAGTTTAATTTTTAATTTATGTAGCAATTCTTTTTATAATAATATTTTAATGAGTTATATTTCTAACTAATTTTTCTACAGACGGAGCTGTAGCTACGCGGACTGTTCGACGTGGCTGTGGGTTATTCTACGCTGGGTGGGTCGCATGCAGACTGAGGTTGATGTATGCCGACTGATGGAAGTTGCGCTGGGCCATTCTACGCTGGATAAGTCGCATGTAGTATAATTTTTAATTTATGTAGCAATTCTTTTTATAATAATATTTTAATGAGTTATATTTCTCACTAATTTTTCTACAGACGGAGCTGTAGCTGCGCGGACTGTTGGACGTGGCTGTGGGTTATTCTACGCTGGGTGGGTCGCATGCAGACGGAGGTCGAGGTATGCCGACTGATGGAAGTTGCGCTGGGCCATTCTACGCTGGATAAGTCGCATGTAGTTTAATTTTTAATTTATGTAGCAATTCTTTTTATAATAATATTTTAATGAGTTATATTTCTCATTAATTTTTCTACAGACGGAGCTGTAGCTGCGCGGACCGTTCGACGTGGCTCTGGGTTATTCTACGCTGGGTATGTCGCATGCAGACGGAGGTCGACGTATGCTGCCTGGAGGACGTTGCGCCGGGCCATTCGACGCTGGATAAGTCGCATGTAGTATAATTTTTAATTTATGTAGCAATTCTTTTTATAATAATATTTTAATGAGTTATATTTCTTACTAATTTTTCTACAGACGGAGCTGTAGCTGCGCGGACTGTTGGACGTGGCTGTGGGTTATCCTACGCTGGGTGGGTCGCATGCAGACGGAGGTCGAGGTATGCCGACTGGTGGAAGTTGCTCTGGGCCATTCTACGCTGGATAAGTCGCATGTAGTATAATTTTTAATTTATGTAGCAATACTTTTTATAATAATATTTTAATGAGTTATATTTCTCACTAATTTTTCTACAGACGGAGCTGTAGCTGCGCGGACTGTTCGACTTTGCTGTGGTTCATTCTACGCAGGGTGGGTCGCATGCAGACGGAGGTCGAGGTATGCTGCCTGGTGGACGTTGCGCCGGGCCATTCTACGCTGGATAAGTCGCATGTAGTATAATTTTTTATTTATGTAACAATTCTTTTAATAATAATATTTTAATGTGTTGTGTTGGACCAGTCTACCCTAACCCTAACACTAACACTAACCCTCACCCTAACCCTCACCCTTACCCTAACGCTAACCAAAACTCTAACCATAACACTAGCGCTAGCCCTAACCCTAACAATAACACTTACACTTACCCTCACCCTTACCCTTACCCTTACCCTAACCCGAACTCTAATGAATTATATTTCTCACTATTTTTTCTACAGACGGAGCTGTAGCTGCGCGGTCTGTTGGACGTGGCTGTGGGTTATTCTACGCTGGGTAGGTCGCATGCAGACGGAGGTCGTGGTATGCCGCCTGGTGGTCGTTGCGCCGGGCCATTCTCGTTGGATAAGTCGCATGTAGTATAATTTTTAATTTATGTAGCAATTCTTTATATAATAATATTTTAATGAGTTATATTTCTCACTAATTTTTCTACAGACGGAGCTCTAGCTGCGCGGACTGTTTGACGTGGCTGTGGGTCAATCTGCGCTGGGTGGATCGCATGCAGACGGAGGTCGAGGTATGCTGACTGGTGGAAGTTGTTCTGGGCCATTGTACGTTGGATAAGTCGCATGTAGTTTAATTTTTAATTTATGTAGCAATTCTTTTTATAATAATATTTTAATGAGTTATATTTCTCATTAATTTTTCTACAGACGGAGCTGTAGCTGCGCGGACTGTTCGACGTGGCTCTGGGTTATTCTACGCTGGGTATGTCGCATGCAGACGGAGGTCGACGTATGCTGCCTGGAGGACGTTGCGCCGGGCCATTCGACGCTGGATAAGTCGCATGTAGTATAATTTTTAATTTATGTACCAATTCTTTTTATAATAATATTTTAATGAGTTATATTTCTTACTAATTTTTCTACAGATGGAGCTGTAGCTGCGCGGACTGTTGGACGTGGCTGTGGGTTATTCTACGCTGGGTGGGTCGCATGCAGACGGAGGTCGAGGTATGCCGACTGATGGAAGTTGCACTGGGCCATTATGCGCTGGATAAGTCGCATGTAGTATAATTTTTAAATTATGTAGCAATTCTTTTTATAATAATATTTTAATGAGTTATATTTCTCACTAATTTTTCTACAGATGGAGCTGTAGCTGCGCGGACTGTTGGACGTGGCTGTGGATTATTCTACGCTGGGTGGGTCGCATGCAGACGGAGGTCGAGGTATGCTGACTGGTGGAAGTTGTTCTGGGCCATTGTACGTTGGATAAGTCGCATGTAGTTTAATTTTTAATTTATGTAGCAATTCTTTTTATAATAATATTTTAATGAGTTATATTTCTCATTAATTTTTCTACAGACGGAGCTGTAGCTGCGCGGACTGTTCGACGTGGCTCTGGGTTATTCTACGCTGGGTATGTCGCATGCAGACGGAGGTCGACGTATGCTGCCTGGAGGACGTTGCGCCGGGCCATTCGACGCTGGATAAGTCGCATGTAGTATAATTTTTAATTTATGTACCAATTCTTTTTATAATAATATTTTAATGAGTTATATTTCTTACTAATTTTTCTACAGACGGAGCTGTAGCTGCGCGGACTGTTGGACGTGGCTGTGGGTTATTCTACGCTGGGTGGGTCGCATGCAGACGGAGGTCGAGGTATGCCGACTGGTGGAAGTTGCTCTGGGCCATTCTACGCTGGATAAGTCGCATGTAGTATAATTTTTAATTTATGTAGCAATACTTTTTATAATAATATTTTAATGAGTTATATTTCTCACTAATTTTCTACAGACGGAGCTGTAGCTGCGCGGACTGTTGGACTTTGCTGTGGTTCATTCTACGCAGGGTGGGTCGCATGCAGACGGAGGTCGAGGTATGCTGCCTGGTGGACGTTGCGCCGGGCCATTCTACGCTGGATAAGTCGCATGTAGTATAATTTTTTATTTATGTAACAATTCTTTTAATAATAATATTTTAATGTGTTGTGTTGGACCAGTCTACCCTAACACCAACACTAACACTAACCCTCACCCTTACCATAACGCTAACCAAAACCCTAACCATAACACTAGCGCTAGCCCTAACCCTAACACTAACACTTACATTTACCCTTACCCTTACCCTTACCCTAACCCGAACTCTAATGAATTATATTTCTCACTAATATTTCTACAGACCGAGCTGTAGCTGCGTGGACTGTTGGACGTGGCTGTGGGTTATTCTGCGCTGGGTGGGTCGCATGCAGACGGAGGTCGAGGTATGCCGACTGATGGAAGTTGCGCTGGGCCATTCTACGCTGGATAAGTCGCAAGTAGTATAATTTTTAATTTATGTAGGAATTTTTTTATAATAATATTTTAATGAGTTATATTTCTCACTAATTTTTCTACAGACGGAGCTGGAGGAGAACCGATTGGTGGAAGTTGCAGTGGGTCATTCTACCCCATGTAGGTCGTATGGACTATAATTTTTAATTTATGTAGCATTGCTTTTGATAATATTATTTTAATGAGTTATATTTCTCATTAATTTTTCTACAGACGGAGCTGGAGGAGAACCGATTGGTGGAAGTTGCAGTGGGTCATTCTACCCCAGGTAGGTCGTATGGACTATACTTTTTAATTAATGTAGCACTGGTTTTTATAATATTATTTTAATGAGTTATATTTCTCATCAATTTTTCTACAGACGGAGCTGGAGGAGAACCGATTGGTGGAAGTTGCAGTGGGTCATTCTACCCCAGGTAGGTCGTATGGACTATACTTTTTAATTTATGTAGCATTGCTTTTTATAATATTATTTTAATGAGTTATATTTCTCATTAATTTTTCTACAGACGGAGCTGGAGGAGAACCGATTGGTGGAAGTTGCAGTGGGTCATTCTACCCGAGGTTAGTCGTATGGTCTATACTTTTAATTTATGTAGCATTGCTTTTTATAATATTATTTTAATGAGTTATATTTCTCATTAATTTTTCTACAGACGGAGCTGGAGGAGAACCGATTGGTGGAAGTTGCAGTGGGTCATTCTACCCCAGGTAGGTCGTATGGACTATACTTTTTAATTTATGTAGCATTGGTTTTGATAATATTATTTTAATGAGTTATATTTCTCATTAATTTTTCTACAGACGGAGCTGGAGGAGAACCGATTGGTGGAAGTTGCAGTGGGTCATTCTACCCCAGGTAGGTCGTATGGACTATACTTTTTAATTTATGTAGCATTGCTTTTATAATATTATTTTAATGAGTTATATTTCTCATTAATTTTTCTACAGACGGAGCTGGAGGAGAACCGATTGGTGGAAGTTGCAGTGGGTCATTCTACCCCAGGTAGGTCGTATGGACTATACTTTTTAATTTATTTAGCATTGCTTTTTATAATATTATTTTAATGAGTTATATTTCTCATTAATTTTTCTACAGACGGAGCTGGAGGAGAACCGATTGGTGGAAGTTGCTGTGGGTCATTCTACCCCAGGTAGGTCGTATGGACTATACTTTTTAATTTATGTAGCATTGCTTTTTATAATATTTTTTTAATGAGTTATATTTCTCATTAATTTTTCTACATACGGACCTGTAGCTGCGCGGACAGTTCGACGTGGCTGTGGGTTATTCTACGCTGGGTAGGTCGCATGCAGACGGAGGTCGAGGAATGCCGCCTGGTGGTCGTTGCGCCGGGCCATTCTACGCTGGATAAGTCGCATGTAGTTTAATTTTTAATTTATGAAGTAATTCTTTTTATAATAATATTTTAATGAGTTATATTTCTAACTAATTTTTCTACAGACGGAGCTGTAGCTACGCGGACTGTTCGACGTGGCTGTGGGTTATTCTACGCTGGGTGGGTCGCATGCAGACTGAGGTTGATGTATGCCGACTGATGGAAGTTGCGCTGGGCCATTCTACGCTGGATAAGTCGCATGTAGTTTAATTTTTAATTTATGTAGCAATTCTTTTTATAATAATATTTTAATGAGTTATATTTCTCATTAATTTTTCTACAGACGGAGCTTTAGCTGCGCGGACCGTTCGACGTGGCTCTGGGTTATTCTACGCTGGGTATGTCGCATGCAGACGGAGGTCGACGTATGCTGCCTGGAGGACGTTGCGCCGGGCCTTTCGACGCTGGATAAGTCGCATGTAGTATAATTTTTAATTTATGTAGCAATTCTTTTTATAATAATATTTTAATGAGTTATATTTCTTACTAATTTTTCTACAGACGAAGCTGTAGCTGCGCGGACTGTTGGACGTGGCTGTGGGTTATCCTACGCTGGGTGGGTCGCATGCAGACGGAGGTCGAGGTATGCCGACTGGTGGAAGTTGCTCTGGGCCATTCTACGCTGGATAAGTCGCATGTAGTATAATTTTTAATTTATGTAGCAATACTTTTTATAATAATATTTTAATGAGTTATATTTCTCACTAATTTTTCTACAGACGGAGCTGTAGCTGCGCGGACTGTTCGACTTTGCTGTGGTTCATTCTACGCAGGGTGGGTCGCATGCAGACGGAGGTCGAGGTATGCTGCCTGGTGGACGTTGCGCCGGGCCATTCTACGCTGGATAAGTCGCATGTAGTATAATTTTTTATTTATGTAACAATTCTTTTAATAATAATATTTTAATGTGTTGTGTTGGACCAGTCTACCCTAACCCTAACACTAACACTAACCCTCACCCTAACCCTCACCCTTACCCTAACGCTAACCAAAACTCTAACCATAACACTAGCGCTAGCCCTAACCCTAACAATAACACTTACACTTACCCTCACCCTTACCCTTACCCTTACCCTAACCCGAACTCTAATGAATTATATTTCTCACTATTTTTTCTACAGACGGAGCTGTAGCTGCGCGGTCTGTTGGACGTGGCTGTGGGTTATTCTACGCTGGGTAGGTCGCATGCAGACGGAGGTCGAGGTATGCCGCCTGGTGGTCGTTGCGCCGGGCCATTCTCGTTGGATAAGTCGCATGTAGTATAATTTTTAATTTATGTAGCAATTCTTTATATAATAATATTTTAATGAGTTATATTTCTCACTAATTTTTCTACAGACGGAGCTCTAGCTGCGCGGACTGTTTGACGTGGCTGTGGGTCAATCTGCGCTGGGTGGATCGCATGCAGACGGAGGTCGAGGTATGCTGACTGGTGGAAGTTGTTCTGGGCCATTGTACGTTGGATAAGTCGCATGTAGTTTAATTTTTAATTTATGTAGCAATTCTTTTTATAATAATATTTTAATGAGTTATATTTCTCATTAATTTTTCTACAGACGGAGCTGTAGCTGCGCGGACTGTTCGACGTGGCTCTGGGTTATTCTACGCTGGGTATGTCGCATGCAGACGGAGGTCGACGTATGCTGCCTGGAGGACGTTGCGCCGGGCCATTCGACGCTGGATAAGTCGCATGTAGTATAATTTTTAATTTATGTACCAATTCTTTTTATAATAATATTTTAATGAGTTATATTTCTTACTAATTTTTCTACAGATGGAGCTGTAGCTGCGCGGACTGTTGGACGTGGCTGTGGGTTATTCTACGCTGGGTGGGTCGCATGCAGACGGAGGTCGAGGTATGCCGACTGATGGAAGTTGCACTGGGCCATTATGCGCTGGATAAGTCGCATGTAGTATAATTTTTAAATTATGTAGCAATTCTTTTTATAATAATATTTTAATGAGTTATATTTCTCACTAATTTTTCTACAGATGGAGCTGTAGCTGCGCGGACTGTTGGACGTGGCTGTGGATTATTCTACGCTGGGTGGGTCGCATGCAGACGGAGGTCGAGGTATGCTGACTGGTGGAAGTTGTTCTGGGCCATTGTACGTTGGATAAGTCGCATGTAGTTTAATTTTTAATTTATGTAGCAATTCTTTTTATAATAATATTTTAATGAGTTATATTTCTCATTAATTTTTCTACAGACGGAGCTGTAGCTGCGCGGACTGTTCGACGTGGCTCTGGGTTATTCTACGCTGGGTATGTCGCATGCAGACGGAGGTCGACGTATGCTGCCTGGAGGACGTTGCGCCGGGCCATTCTACGCTGGATAAGTCGCATGTAGTATAATTTTTAATTTATGTAGCAATTCTTTTTATAATAATATTTTAATGAGTTATATTTCTCACTAATTTTTCTACAGACGGAGCTGTAGCTGCGCGGACTGTTGGACGTGGCTGTGGGTTATTCTACGCTGGGTGGGTCGCATGCAGACGGAGGTCGAGGTATGCTGCCTGGTGGAAGTTGCTCTGGGCCATTCTACGCTGGATAAGTCGCATGTAGTATAATTTTTAATTTATGTACCAATTCTTTTTATAATAATATTTTAATGAGTTATATTTCTCACTAATTTTTCTACAGACGGAGCTGTAGCTGCGCGGACTGTTGGACGTGGCTGTGGGTTATTCTACGCTGGGTGGGTCGCATGCAGACGGAGGTCGAGGTATGCCGACTGGTGGAAGTTGCTCTGGGCCATTCTACGCTGGATAAGTCGCATGTAGTATAATTTTTAATTTATGTAGCAATACTTTTTATAATAATATTTTAATGAGTTATATTTCTCACTAATTTTTCTACAGACGGAGCTGTAGCTGCGCGGACTGTTGGACTTTGCTGTGGTTCATTCTACGCAGGGTGGGTCGCATGCAGACGGAGGTCGAGGTATGCTGCCTGGTGGACGTTGCGCCGGGCCATTCTACGCTGGATAAGTCGCATGTAGTATAATTTTTTATTTATGTAACAATTCTTTTAATAATAATATTTTAATGTGTTGTGTTGGACCAGTCTACCCTAACACCAACACTAACACTAACCCTCACCCTTACCATAACGCTAACCAAAACCCTAACCATAACACTAGCGCTAGCCCTAACCCTAACACTAACACTTACATTTACCCTTACCCTTACCCTTACCCTAACCCGAACTCTAATGAATTATATTTCTCACTAATATTTCTACAGACCGAGCTGTAGCTGCGTGGACTGTTGGACGTGGCTGTGGGTTATTCTGCGCTGGGTGGGTCGCATGCAGACGGAGGTCGAGGTATGCCGACTGATGGAAGTTGCGCTGGGCCATTCTACGCTGGATAAGTCGCAAGTAGTATAATTTTTAATTTATGTAGGAATTTTTTTATAATAATATTTTAATGAGTTATATTTCTCACTAATTTTTCTACAGACGGAGCTGGAGGAGAACCGATTGGTGGAAGTTGCAGTGGGTCATTCTACCCCATGTAGGTCGTATGGACTATAATTTTTAATTTATGTAGCATTGCTTTTGATAATATTATTTTAATGAGTTATATTTCTCATTAATTTTTCTACAGACGGAGCTGGAGGAGAACCGATTGGTGGAAGTTGCAGTGGGTCATTCTACCCCAGGTAGGTCGTATGGACTATACTTTTTAATTAATGTAGCATTGGTTTTTATAATATTATTTTAATGAGTTATATTTCTCATCAATTTTTCTACAGACGGAGCTGGAGGAGAACCGATTGGTGGAAGTTGCAGTGGGTCATTCTACCCCAGGTAGGTCGTATGGACTATACTTTTTAATTTATGTAGCATTGCTTTTTATAATATTATTTTAATGAGTTATATTTCTCATTAATTTTTCTACAGACGGAGCTGGAGGAGAACCGATTGGTGGAAGTTGCAGTGGGTCATTCTACCCCAGGTAGGTCGTATGGACTATACTTTTTAATTTATGTAGCATTGCTTTTTATAATATTATTTTAATGAGTTATATTTCTCATTAATTTTTCTACAGACGGAGCTGGAGGAGAACCGATTGGTGGAAGTTGCTGTGGGTCATTCTACCCCAGGTAGGTCGTATGGACTATACTTTTTAATTTATGTAGCATTGCTTTTTATAATATTATTTTAATGAGTTATATTTCTCATTAATTTTTCTACAGACGGACCTGTAGCTGCGCGGACAGTTCGACGTGGCTGTGGGTTATTCTACGCTGGGTAGGTCGCATGCAGACGGAGGTCGAGGTATGCCGCCTGGTGGTCGTTGCGCCGGGCCATTCTACGCTGGATAAGTCGCATGTAGTATAATTTTTAATTTATGTAGCAATTCTTTTTATAATAATATTTTAATGAGTTATATTTCTCACTAATTTTTCTACAGACGGAGCTGTAGCTGCGCGGACTGTTCGACGTGGCTGTGGGTTATTCTACGCTGGGTGGGTCGCATGCAGACGGAGGTCGATGTATGCCGACTGGTGGAAGTTGCGCTGGGCCATTCTACGCTGGATAAGTCGCATGTAGTATAATTTTTAATTTATGTAGCAATTCTTTTTATAATAATATTTTAATGAGTTATATTTCTCATTAATTTTTCTACAGACGGAGCTGTAGCTGCGCGGACTGTTGGACGTGGCTGTGGGTTATTCTACGCTGGGTGGGTCGCATGCAGACGGAGGTCGAGGTATGCCGACTGGTGGAAGTTGCGCTGGGCCATTCTACGCTGGATAAGTCGCATGTAGTATAATTTTTAATTTATGTAGCAATTCATTTTATAATATTATTTTAATAAGTTATATTTCTCACTAATTTTTCTACAGACGGAGCTGGAGGAGAACCGATTGGTGGAAGTTGCAGTGGGTCATTCTACCCCAGGTAGGTCGTATGGACTATACTTTTAGTCTATGTAGCATTGCTTTTGATAATATTATTTTAATGAATTATATTTCTCACTAATTTTTCTACAGACTGAGCTGTAGCTGCGTGGACTGTTGGACGTGGCTGTGGGTTATTCTGCGCTGGGTGGGTCGCATGCAGACGGAGGTCGAGGTATGCCGACTGATGGAAGTTGCGCTGGGCCATTCTACGCTGGATAAGTCGCAAGTAGTATAATTTTTAATTTATGTAGGAATTTTTTTATAATAATATTTTAATGAGTTATATTTCTCATTAATTTTTCTACAGACGGAGCTGGAGGAGAACCGATTGGTGGAAGTTGCAGTGGGTCATTCTACCCCAGGTAGGTCGTATGGACTATACTTTTTAATTTATGTAGCATTGCTTTTGATAATATTATTTTAATGAGTTATATTTCTCATTAATTTTTCTACAGACGGAGCTGGAGGAGAACCGATTGGTGGAAGTTGCAGTGGGTCATTCTACCCCAGGTAGGTCGTATGGACTATACTTTTTAATTTATGTAGCATTGCTTTTTATAATATTATTTTAATGAGTTATATTTCTCATTAATTTTTCTACAGACGGAGCTGGAGGAGAACCGATTGGTGGAAGTTGCAGTGGGTCATTCTACCCCAGGTAGGTCGTATGGACTATACTTTTTAATTTATGTAGCATTGCTTTTTATAATATTATTTTAATGAGTTATATTTCTCATTAATTTTTCTACAGACGGAGCTGGAGGAGAACCGATTGGTGGAAGTTGCTGTGGGTCATTCTACCCCAGGTAGGTCGTATGGACTATACTTTTTAATTTATGTAGCATTGCTTTTTATAATATTATTTTAATGAGTTATATTTCTCATTAATTTTTCTACAGACGGACCTGTAGCTGCGCGGACAGTTCGACGTGGCTGTGGGTTATTCTACGCTGGGTAGGTCGCATGCAGACGGAGGTCGAGGAATGCCGCCTGGTGGACGTTGCGCCGGGCCATTCTACGCTGGATAAGTCGCATGTAGTATAATTTTTAATTTATGTAGCAATTCTTTTTATAATAATATTTTAATGAGTTATATTTCTCACTAATTTTTCTACAGACGGAGCTGTAGCTACGCGGACTGTTCGACGTGGCTGTGGGTTATTCTACGCTGGGTGGGTCGCATGCAGACGGAGGTTGATGTATGCCGACTGGTGGAAGTTGCGCTGGGCCATTCTACGCTGGATAAGTCGCATGTAGTATAATTTTTAATTTATGTAGCAATTCTTTTTATAATAATATTTTAATGAGTTATATTTCTCATTAATTTTTCTACAGACGGAGCTGTAGCTGCGCGGACTGTTCGACGTGGCTCTGGGTTATTCTACGCTGGGTGGGTCGCATGCAGACGGAGGTTTCCAGGTATGCCGCCTGGAGGACGTTGCCTGGGCCATTCGACGCTGGATAAGTCGCATGTAGTATAATTTTTTTAATTTATGTAGCAATTCATTTTATAATAATATTTTAATGAGTTATATTTCTCACTAATTTTTCTACAGACGGAGCTGTAGCTGCGCGGACTGTTGGACGTGGCTGTGGGTTATTCTACGCTGGGTGGGTCGCATGCAGACGGAGGTCGAGGTATGCCGCCTGGTGGTCGTTGCGCCGGGCCATTCTACGTTGGATAAGTCGCATGTAGTATAATTTTTAATTTATGTAGCAATTCTTTTTATAATAATATTTTAATGAGTTATATTTCTCACTAATTTTTCTACAGACGGAGCTGTAGCTGCGCGGACTGTTTGACGTGGCTGTGGGTCAATCTGCGCTGGGTGGGTCGCATGCAGACGGAGGTCGAGGTATGCCGACTGGTGGAAGTTGCTCTGGGCCATTCTACGCTGGATAAGTCGCATGTAGTATAATTTTTAATTTATGTAGCAATTCTTTTTATAATAATATTTTAATGAGTTATATTTCTCACTAATTTTTCTACAGACGGAGCTGTAGCTGCGCGGACTGTTGGACGTGGCTGTGGGTTATTCTGCGCTGGGTGGGTCGCATGCAGACGGAGGTCGAGGTATGCCGACTGATGGAAGTTGCTCTGGGCCATTCTACGCTGGATAAGTCGCATGTAGTATAATTTTTAATTTATGTAGCAATTCTTTTTATAATAATATTTTAATGAGTTATATTTCTCACTAATTTTTCCACAGACGGAGCTGTAGCTGCGCGGACTGTTTGACGTGGCTGTGGGTTATTCTACGCTGGGTAGGTCGCATGCAGACGGAGGTCGAGGTATGCCGCCTGGTGGTCGTTGCGCCGGGCCATTCTACGCTGGATAAGAATCGCTTGTGTAGTATAATTTTTTAATTTATGTAACAATTTTTTTAATAATATTATTTGTAATGAGTTATATTTCTCACTAATTTTTCTTCAGTCGGAGCTGTAGCTGCACGGACCGTTGGACGTGGCCTGGGTTAATCTGCGCTGGGTTGGTGCGCATGCAGACGGAGGTCGAAGGTATGCCGACTGATGGAATTTGCGCTGGGCCATTCTACGCTGGATAAGTCGCATGTAGTATAATTTTTAATTTATGTAGCAATTCTTTTAATAATATTATTTTAATAAGTTATATTTCTCACTAATTTTTCTACAGACGGAGCTGTAGCTGCGCGGACCGTTGGACGTGGCTCTGGGTTAATCTACGCTGGGTGGGTCGCATGCAGACGGAGGTCGAGGTATGCCGACTGGTGGAAGTTGCGCTGGGCCATTCTACGCTGGATAAGTCGCATGTAGTATAATTTTTAATTTATGTAGCAATTCTTTTTATAATATTATTTTAATGAGTTATATTTCTCACTAATTTTTCTACAGACGGAGCTGTAGCTGCGCGGACTGTTGGACGTGGCTCTGGGTTATTCTACGCTGGGTGGGTCGCATGCAGACGGAGGTCGAGGTATGCCGACTGATGGAATTTGCGCTGGGCCATTCTACGCTGGATAAGTCGCATGTAGTATAATTTTTTATTTATGTAACAATTCTTTTAATAATAATATTTTAATGAGTTGCGTAGGGCCAGACTGCCCTAACCCTAACACTAACACTAACCCTCACCCTTACCCTAACGCTAACCAAAACCCTAACCATAACACTAGCGCTAGCCCTAACCCTAACACTAACACTTACACTTACCCTTACCCTTACCCTTACTTTAACCCGAACTCTAATGAATTATATTTCTCACTAATTTTTCTACAGACGGAGCTGTAGCTGCGCGGACTGTTGGACGTGGCTGTGGGTTATTCTACGCTGGGTAGGTCGCATGCAGACGGAGGTCGAGGTATGCCGACTGATGGAATTTGCGCTGGGCCATTCTACGCTGGATAAGTCGCATGTAGTATAATTTTTTATTTATGTAACAATTCTTTTAATAATAATATTTTAATGAGTTGCGTTGGGCCAGTCTACCCTAACCACTAACACTAACACTAACCCTCACCCTTACCCTAACGCTAACCAAAACCCTAACCATAACACTAGCGCTAGCCCTAACCCTAACACTAACACTTACACTTACCCTAACCCTTACCCTTACTTTAACCCGAACTCTAATGAATTATATTTCTCACTAATTTTTCTACAGATGGAGCTGTAGCTGCGCGGACTGTTGGACGTGGCTGTGGGTTATTCTACGCTGGGTGGGTCGCATGCAGACGGAGGTCGAGGTATGCCGACTGGTGGAAGTTGCTCTGGGCCATTCTACGCTGGATAAGTCGCATGTAGTATAATTTTTAATTTATGTAGCAATTCTTTTTATAAGAATATTTTAATGCGTTGCGTTGGGCCAGACTGCCCTAACCCTAACACTAACACTAACCCTCACCCTAACCCTCACCCTTACCCTAACGCTAACCAAAACCCTAACCATAACACTAGCGCTAGCCCTAACCCTAACACTAACACTTACACTTACCCTAACCCTTGCCCTTACTTTAAACCGAACTCTAATGAATTATATTTCTCACTAATTTTTCTACAGGTGGAGCTGTAGCTGCGCGGACTATTGGACGTGGCTGTGGGTTAATCTACGCTGGGTGGGTCGCATGCAGACGGAGGTCGAGGTATGCCGACTGATGGAATTTGCGCTGGGCCATTCTACGCTGGATAAGTCGCATGTAGTATAATTTTTAATTTATGTAGCAATTCTTTTTATAATAATATTTTAATGAGTTATATTTCTCACTAATTTTTCTACAGACGGAGCTGTAGCTGAGCGAACTGTTCGACGTGGCTGTGGGTTATTTTTCGCTGGGTGGGTCTCATGCAGGCGGAGGTCGAGGTATGCCGACTGTTGGAAGTTGCTCTGGGCCATTCTCCGCTGGATAAGTCGCATGTAGTATAATTTTTAATTTATGTAGCAATTCTTTTTATAATGATATTTTAATGAGTTATATTTCTTAGTAAATTTTCTACAGACGGAGCTGTAGCTGTGCGAACTGTTCGACGTGGCTGTGGGATATTCTACGCTGGGTGGGTCGCATGCAGACGGAGGTCGAGGTATGCCGACTGGTGGAAGTTGCTCTGGGCCATTCTACGCTGGATAAGTCGCATGTAGTATAATTTTTAATTTATGTAGCAATTCTTTTTATAATAATATTTTAATGAGTTATATTTCTCATTAATTTTTCTACAGACGGAGCTGTAGCTGCGCGGACTGTTCGACGTGGCTGTGGGTTATTCTACGCTGGGTTGGTCGCATGCAGACGGAGGTTGAGTTATGCTGACTGATGGAAGTTGCTCTGGGCCATTCTACGCTGGATAAGTCGCATGTAGTACAATTTTTAATTTATGTAGCAATTCTTTTTTTAATAATATTTTAATGAGTTGCGTTGTGCCAGTCTACCCTAACACTAAAACAAACCCTCACCCTAACCCTCACCCTTACCCTAACGCTAACCAAAACCCTAACCATAACACTAGCGCTAGCCCTACCCCTAACACTTACACTTACCCTTACCCTTACCCTTACCCTAACCCGAACTCTAATGAATTATATTTCTTACTAATTTTTCTACAGAATGAGCTGTAGCTGCGCGGACTGTTTGACGTGGCTGTGGGTTAATCTACGCTGGGTGGGTCGCATCCAGACGGAGGTTGAGGTATGCCGACTGGTGGAAGTTGCTCTGGGCCATTCTACGCTGGGTAAGTCGCATGTAGTATAATTTTTAATTTATGTAGCAATTCTTTTTTTAATGATATTTTAATGAGTTATATTTCTCACTAATTTTTCTACAGACGGAGCTGTAGCTGCGCGGACTGTTTAACGTGGCTGTGGGTTAATCTACGCTGGGTGGGTCGCATGCAGACGGAGGTCGAGGTATGCCGACTGGTGGAAGTTGCTCTGGGCCATTCTACGCTGGATAAGTCGCATGTAGTATAATTTTTAATTTATGTAGCAATTATTTTTTTAATGATATTTTAATGAGTTATATTTCTCACTAATTTTTCTACAGACGGTGCTGTAGCTGCACGGACTGTTTGACGTGGCTGTGGGTTAATCTGCGCTGGGTGGGTCGCATGCAGACGGAGTTCGAGGTATGCCGACTGGTAGAAGTTGCTCTGGGCCATTCTACGCTGGATAAGTCGCATGTAGTATAATTTTTAATTTATGTAGCAATTCTTTTTATAATAATATTTTAATGAGTTATATTTCTCACTAATTTTTCTACAGACGGAGCTGTAGCTGCGCGGACTGTTGGACGTGGCTGTGGGTTATTCTACGCTGGGTGGGTCGCATGCAGACGGAGGTCGAGGTATGCCGACTGATGGAAGTTGCTCTGGGCCATTCTACGCTGGATAAGTCGCATGTAGTATAATTTTTAATTTATGTAGCAATTCTTTTTATAATAATATTTTAATGAGTTGCGTTGTGCCAGTCTACCCTAACCCTAACACTAACACTAACCCTCACCCTTACCCTAACGCTAACCAAAACCCTAACCATAACACTAGCGCTAGCCCTAACCCTAACACTTACACTTACCCTTACCCTTACCCTTACCCTAACCCGAACTCTAATGAATTATATTTCTCACTAATTTTTCTACAGACGGAGCTGTAGCGGCGTGGACTGTTGGACGAGCTGTGGGTTATTCCACGCTGGGTGGGTCGCATCCAGACGGAGGTTGAGGTATGCCGACTGGTGGAAGTTGCTCTGGGCCATTCTACGCTGGGTAAGTCGCATGTAGCATAATTTTTAATTTATGTAGCAATTCTTTTTATAATAATATTTTAATGAGTTATATTTCTCACTAAATTTTCCACAGACGGAGCTGTAGCTGCGCGGACTGTTTGACGTGGCTGTGGGCTGATCTACGCTGGGTGGGTCACATGCAGACGGAGGTCGAGGTATGACGACTGGTGGAAGTTGCGCCGGGCCATTCTACGCTGGATAAGTCGCGTGTAGTATAATTTTTAATTTATGTAGCAATTCTTTTAATAATATTATTTAATAAGTTATATTTCTCACTAATTTTTCTACAGGTGGAGCTGTAGCTGCGCGGACCATTGGACGTGGCTGTGGGTTAATCTACGCTGGGTGGGTCGCATGCAGACGGAGGTCGAGGTATGCCGACTGATGGAAGTTGCGCTGGGCCATTCTACGCTGGATAAGTCGCATGTAGTATAATTTTTTATTTATGTAACAATTCTTTTAATAATAATATTTTAATGAGTTGCGTTGGGCCAGACTGCCCTAACCCTAACACTAACACTAACCCTCACCCTAACCCTCACCCTTACCCTAACGCTAACCAAAACCCTAACCATAACACTAGCGCTAGCCCTAACCCTAACACTAACACTTACACTTACCCTAACCCTTACCCTTACCCTAACCCGAACTCTAATGAATTATATTTCTCACTAATTTTTCTACAGACGGAGCTGTAGCTGCGCGGACTGTTGGACGTGGCTGTGGGTTATTCTACGCTGGGTGGGTCGCATCCAGACGGAGGTCGAGGTATGCCGACTGGTGGA
>JAQBSW010011845.1:0-18685 GCA_029291075.1 Eudiplozoon nipponicum
AAACCTAATACATACTTGAATATATATTAGTTCTTCGCAACAAACAGTATTTTTCTGCGAAGTTATTGACATCGAAAATCAAATTACCAAATATTTCTTTTAATTCCAACATAAAAACAGTTTTATTCACTGTTAATACTAGATTTTCAATATCATTATATTTACAATAGTTATTCAAAGTTTGTAGCAAAATATTTGGTCATTTTTCCGCGTTGCTAGTATAAACTTATGTGATACTTCCATACCGATTGCACTTAACCATAGTTTGCCAAACTTTCTCGGAATGGTATCAAAAACAAATAACTTTAAAACAGATTATGCAACAAATTAGACTCCAAGACTATAAAATCATTTGCCTCCAGCCGCATAAAAACAAAAATCAAACATCATACTGACTGAAAAGTATATTTCAATTAGTTCTGACAGATTCTAAATGAGCGCTGGAGATCGTTGCTATCTGCTCGTTCACATGATGAATAAACCTATTTCAAAACATTTGCTTATGATCCAGTTCACTAAAATAAAGAACCACATCATGATATTAATGAGTTACAACTTCAGTTTCTAAATATACATGATCGAAACATCCAGAACTTCCAGCTGGTTCTTTAATAATTTTTGGAATATCATGACTAGCAAATGCATTAGGTTTATCACTCATTTGAAGTTTATTAAAATCACCTAAAATTATATTATATCCTTGAAAGTCTAGGATATATTTCACGGAACTGAAAAACTGCATATGAGACTTTAAACTCGAATAAGATGGTCTATAAACTGATGTAAGAAGCAAATTTTCAAAATTACCTGATCTGCGTTTTGATTAACACAGTTAATCTTTTTCCAGGAGCATTTTTTTACAAAATATTTTGGTTGCCTTCATCGGCAGCCTTCTTCAGTTGGTCCATTCTCAACTAGTTTAAAAAACAAACTAGTGAAACAAGGAAGTTATTGATCTGATTCATAACAAAGTCAATAATTGATTTATTACCAATAAAAACAAGTTTACCATTATGTGCGATTTTCGCATATATATATATATATATATATATTCTGTTTATCGAATGACTTGTCTTTACAAAAGAGGGAATAGAAAGGAATATCAACTTCGTGGTTCTCAATATGCTCATTGAGCCATGTTTTGGCAATGTCATCATCATGCACAACCATATAAAAGCCAAAAGTTAAAAAAATTTCACTGCCATATAAGCTCTTATCAAGATAACTCATAGAAGTGAGGAAAATTAAACCTCTGCACAAAACCATTATAACCAAGTCAGCTTTAGGGCAAGGCAACATCAGAAATACAGTTTCCTTGCGGGTTTCACTGGATCACGTCATAAACGAAGCCAAACCTCACAGCTTACTTTGCTATATTAAGAAAAGTTACGAAGATGGTTCCACTAGACATATTCGCCAATGAGCTAGATTCGATGCCATATCGCTAACGGTCTCTGGCTAAGAACTTTGATGCGCACGAGGACCCCATCCAGTCTGATGAGTAGGCTTTATAATATCTATTTTTTATGTAAGTGACTTGAACTGTATCTGTCATGTCCAAATCTGCCCACCTTGTGTCGTATGACAATCTGCTGCTAGATGAGAGAACAGAGCCCTACTGGGTCATCAAACTTAGGGCATATGCAAAACGTGACTGAGCCAAGGAAGTTGTTGGAGCCTTATTTGTTTTCTAACAAGGTGCACTTGTTAGCAGATCCAAAAATACGTCTACGAATGTCAACGTTGGTTATTCGTTGTTGGTAACCAACATGTGCTATGCTTCTCAATCAACGTTGATCGAATGGCTGTAAGCGTTTAAAATCATCAACTCTAAGAGGCCAAGTTTCACTAGCGCGTACAGATGCATCGTAAACACGACCTTTAATTCCGAGTGAAATACTCCCTCTTCTCCATAAACGACGAAGGTTCGAGAAAGCTACTTTATCTTTCGCGATTTTCGTTCCCACCTCGTCAGCTATATTGCCCTAGTCATTGATGAAGCTCCTAAGATATTTAAACCTGTCAACTATGTGTAGATCTTCTTTCTGCAGTCACCGAGTTGGAATGAACTGTGGGTGATGCTGTAAATATATCTTACATGTAGAGTATGCGAATTTCAAACCGAGAGACGGAACAACGTCTGCTAATCTATTCAAGGTGGCCTAAGCAGAATCTCGATTGTCAAGTAATAGTACGATATTGTCTTCATAGTAAAGATAGACTAGTTTACCGCCCGGGAGAACTTCAACACCTGCATCCTGAATGCGTGGAAGAGTTGTTCATCATAGTAACGATTACAAAATTAAACAAAAAAAGGGAAAGTGGATAACCTTGACGAACACCACTGCTGGTTGTAAAGTTGTGCATTAATTTGTTGTAGACATTAACGCGAGCAAAAGTATCTGTGTAGAGAGCGCAGATAATATTAACAAATTTGTGCGTACACCATTTTTCGACAGAAAATGGAATAAAACATTGCGATCCACCTAGTTAGATGCATTCCTGAAGTCTAGAAGGACGGCTATTGTGGGACAGCGATAGAAATTCCGCTGTACAATAACTTGCCTTAAAGTAGACGTATTATCTAAACAATCTTGTCTTGACCGAAACCCGGCCTGTTCTTCTCCAGTGTGTGTTTCACATAAGTCGCTAGGATGACGTAGGATAATCGATGCAAATAACCTATACACGATTGGAATCAAGCTTGCACCACGATGGTTATCGTACGAATTACGATTGCTTTTACAATCAAGTGGTACGGTTTACTCATTCCATATAGTACACAAAAGTTTAATCAACGTCCTCAAAATCATATCGCTACCATCCTTAAATAATCCGGGAAGCAAATCAAGCTTTGCGACGTTAAAAAAAAGAAAGGATTGCCTCCCGTATTTCTAATTCTGATGGTTCTTCGAGATTAAAAATCCACACTGTTGGTACAGGCATGCATTCGAGAATCGGAACAGACGCATGTGCCAAAGAAAATTGGTCTTTGAAGTTTACAGCCCAACTATCAAGACAGCTTATATTATCGGTTATCAAATGGTTGTTACTATAATTTATAGTTTCGCTAACTTTTAATATTATCGTACCTGGTGTGCGAATAAGCTGGAACAAACAGCGACTATTAATTGATGCAAACACTTCTTCCATATCTTCAGCCTTTTCTGGTCCAAAAGGATTCGAGATTGACATTTAGAACTCGCTTACTATGGTGTCTTATATTGCGACGAGTATTATTATCAGCCGAGCCATGTAGAATTTTACGCCTTGTTTCAGGCATCTCCATAGATTTTACACAGAGCCAATGATTATTTCTACGGGGGCCTGCAATTCCACGCACTTTAGTTCCTGCATTGTGCATAGTGGAACTTATCTTGGACCAAAGTAAATTCGAATTCTAGCCTTCAGGATCAGATAGCTTCGAATTTAGAATATCACCATATTTTTGTCGAAAGGACGGCTGTTCGAGTTTGCTTTAATCGATTTGGGAAAATTTTAGTGCAAATCTACAAAGATAAGTGCATGTCCGAGTCGACATAAGTGTTTTAAAATAACTGACAATCCTGAATGCAACATCACGATCTATAACAATAAAGTCAAAACTATTACTTTTAACAAAATCACTTAACATAAAATTTTATTTCCAAAAACTAAGGAAGTGTGCATAAGACAACGAAAAACAAAACTCCATAATCAACTTAGTTATTCAATGAAACTGTTTGGTTCCTTGTCCATCATCTTATATTGCTTCGCTACTGCTATCTCCATAGGCTTTTCCTTCACATTGTCGTAGGTCCATTTTAAAAATTTTTGATGCCATCACACTCCTTGCATTTAGATATGGCGATTTATTCGAATTTTCATCATTACTTGTTTCTCATCTAATATTGGCTTGACCGTACCATGGACTTTTATCTTCTTTTGAGAAACGTCTTGCGGCAAATAAAAATTTCTAATTTCAGTAACAATATTATTTGCTATGAACTTTTTCTGATGGATCATTCATCGCTCTTCTTGACAGTTTAAGAGAGAACCAAGTTCTTTCCATACTTACGCTTGAAGCCATCTCGAGTGGCAGTAAACGTGGATTGGCAGAATTATGGTTAACAACAAATTTGATTAAGAGTAATGGATTGGACATAGCAAACGGAACAATTTAGATGGATATTCACATTGTTACATAGGATGTGGCTAAAATGCGTAAATTGTTGGTATACAATATTCGTTGTGAATCGTATACACTGGGAAATTCACATGGTTGCTTTTATATATATATATATATATATATATATATATGATTTTTACACGTTTATATATATATATATATATATATTCCTGTGAATATTTATATATAAAATAAGATGAAGGATGAACTCATATTGATCTATATGCTTATTTAGAAATTATCTATTTTTTATACACGTAGACATATATGGATAAATATTTTTATATACAAAATGTAAGATGAAATAACTTGAGTGCTTATGTGTTTGTTTTGATATACATAGTATATTTGAATAAATATTTATATACTCATATAAGTTGGTCTTTGAACTCACATCGTTGCTTATATGTTTATTTAGATATGTATAATGTATATTTTATATACACGTATATTTATGGATGCATACTTGGATCATTATATAAGATGTGGGTATAAATAAATATATAATGCTAATATGTTATGTAATCAAGTTGAATCATAGGTATACGAAATTTTAGGAAGCTGCCTTGTTGCTTATATATATATATATATATATATATATATATATATATGTGTGTGTGTGTATATATGGTTTGTACACATTAAAATAGAAAATTAAATTTTTATTCAATATATTGTTATAAATAAATGTGCATTTGGCTGATATACTATTCGTTATTGTATGTCTCATATTCAGTCTTGTCAAAACTTTTCTATTACTATAACTTTGGCTTGCTCACTTTCTCTCCTCGCAAGACAACTTTCTTTCATTAGCTGATCGACATCAATTAAGTCATCATATGAGTTCTTTGTCTCAGAAGTCTAATTTGAATTACTTTAAATATACACCATCGCAATAATACTGTATTGTTAAAACCGTTTTACTTACGTCATTCTCTCTATAAATTATTGTTCATGGAATGAGACTAGGTGAATCGGGAGTTGAGTAATAATGCAATAAATTGAAAAAGAATGATAGTTCGGCTCTTCTACGCACCTGGAACAGTAATTAGAAAATCGTAGCATTACAGTTAGGCGGGTATGTCAATCCATACAGTTTGCTTATATTTGTTCTATGAATGTCAATTCAGATCAGTGTACATACCCATATGCACAGGTTTGATTGTGTGTGTGGGGGGCGGGGCATTTTTGCGGGTGCGTGTTAATAGTTATTAAATCTGACCATTTCCCACAAATTGTTTTTTCTGAGAGCCTTGAGGATGGAACGGAAAGACGTTCCGAAACGTCGTGAAAACTTCTGAATTACTTTGTACTACAGCATTTTCGGTGAAAAGTACAATTTTCTACAGCTTAAGAGTGACAAGATCAGTAAGAACCCATAAATTAACGAAAAACACAAGCTGTGCACCTGTAAATGTAAAGGAATCAATATTTCTCCTACCTACATATGCTAGAAATTGTCACGCAGTAGGCTATTGCGGAAATAACGACCAATTTGTGTTACAAAATATTTTAATAAAAATGTCTTGTTAAACGTACCGTTTAGAAGCAAGCGATCTACCGGGCTATAAAGCTTTTGCCTATAAAGATACGACGAGCTCTTATATATATATATATATATATATATATATATATATATATATAGGCCAAATACAATCTACAATTAACGTAAAATAATAAAGTTAGATACCAAAAATGAATTTAGAACATTTAAATGTGTCATAGTTTATTAATTCAAAAGAGTGGAAAATCTTGCTCCAACGTCAATTTCAGACAAGCATCTGATGGAGGGCTTCAAGATGATGGGACAAATGAGATCACATCAATCAAGGCCAAAAATCGGTGCACCTGGAAATGTAAAGGATTTAAGATTTTACCGACCTACGAATGCTATCAATTGTCCCGCACAAGAAAATGGCGGCGTAAATAAAAGCAAGAAGGATAGCACTGAGATACTTAAATCAACATTTAATAATTCACATGTAGTCAGTTGCTCATATGGGACGTACAAAAAACAGTTGATCAATTAAGTAAACTATCAATTTCAACAGAAACAGACTTATAAATATGTGGCACCGCAAAGAAATTCACCAATTTCGTTGCATATAAGCAATCATTATTTACGTTGTGCTAATTATTTGAGTCAACTTTGTAGGCATGGGATGAAAACGTGATTTTATTCAAAGCACACATTGGCAAAACTACCACCAGTCTCAATTCTGGTACGTCTTGTTCGTGCTGAAGAATGCCAAATAATGGAAAATAGATATAAGTGACATTTTTAGTTTATTCCTATAACATATGTAGGAAAAATGTGCCATTATAATTGTAACTAATATTGCTTCTCTAGATGTGATTTTGTCTGTATTGTAATGGTAGATCGAGGACAACTGCGAACGAAAATGCATCTGTAGGAAAGCTTGACCAATGACTGTTTGCTACAAAATCTGCCTGCAATGCGCAGATATTGTTAAGGGTCATTTGTATATTTTTTTTAAAAAAATATTGGAGTTCATATCTTGACCGCAACAATACGGGAAACAGGGGAATAGAGCCCACCGAAGGGAAAGATGACGAATTGCATGTATTATATTATTAGCGTATACAATAAAATTACATATAAGCAATCTAATTCAAAATACGACATAATGCATGATTATTAGCTAAATAAACTTTTGCTGCGCGAGCGGTGATAACAACTACTTTTAATTAAAGTCGCGATCTTGATATAAAAATCTGACCCATTAATTACTTACATATTCCAGTAGAATCTAAGAATTGTATAGTGTGAAAAAGGCAATTCCTCCCGTAGACCGTTTTCGGAACTCATCATGTACTGGCCAGAATTTGCCGCGACAGGACTCGAACCTGGTCACGTCTGCTTCGGAATCTGGTGATCTAACGACTGAGCCACCCTGACGCACAATACAGACATGTTTCAGTTATATACTGAATAATATTTTTTTTGGTTAGCCCTTCCTTTAGATGGAGCATGTATGGCAACCATTTAAGCTTGAAGCTTCAACTAACGATCTCTAATCTGTCAATATAGGACAGGCATCACGCAACATGGGTGTTTAAATATTTGTATGTCCTCTACCTACTTTAAGTTCAGAAATGAATTTTATAAACAAGTTAAAGGTGTCCCTATGGGACAACCACTATCAGTCCCGGTTGCTAATATTTTTATGCACTATTTTGAAAAAAATCTGTTGTTAAAATCTCCTCTTAAGCCAAACTTGTATGTAAGATTCCTGGATGATATGTTTATAATTTGGAATCATGGGGATAATGAGTTAAATAAATTCCTCGAATTAGCCAACCAATTAGGTGAATTAAAGCTTACATTGGAAAAAGAGAATAATGATGAATTACCCTTTTTGGATGTGAAAATAAAACGGAATGGTTCCAGATTGGAAAGAGATATTTTTAGAAAAGAGACTTATTCAGGACTACTTCTTAATTTCTTATCAAATCACCCATATGGAATGAAAATAGGCATTCTTAAATCCATGATATTAAGAAGTCTTAGAATAGTGGATATAGAAAATAGAGATAAGGAAATGAGGAGATTAAAAGAAATATTCAAACTAAATAGCTATCCGTCAAGTATAATAGATAGATTAATAGATGAAATGTTACAGAGATTTAATAATAATATAATAAACAAAGTAAAGAAGGAAACGGAACCGGATAAGCACAAAATTATGGTATTACCTAATTCTAAATTGAGCAGGAAAATTACAATAATAGCAGCTAAATACAATATTAAAACAGTTTTAAGACAACCGCTTACTATAGGCAATAAACTACCTAACCAAAAAGAAAGAGTAGAACCCCTCGAGACATCAGGAGTATATGCGATACCTTGCAAAGAATGTAATCTCAGGTACATAGGCGAAACCATGCGACCTATAAAGGTTCGTAGAGGTGAACATAAGACAGCCTGCAAATATGGACACATTCAAAGATCAGACCTAGCTAGGCATTCGAAGGAAACGGGTCATGAAATAGACTGGGAAGGATGTAAACGCATCGCGTTATGCAACCGCAACAGATTAACTAGACTAATTAGAGAGTCAATTGAAATAAAATCAGGAAAAGGTGTAATGAATGTAACATCGGTAGAAAAATCATTAGGCCCAATATTTAATGAAGCATTTTCTATGGTCAGAAAACGTGAGGCTGCGGAACATGAATTAAGTGGGAACCTAAGTAAAAAACCTCGCTTATAGAAAACTGGTTGTGAATGATCTGTACCAATATCAATTTCCTATATACTTATTTTTCTCAATAAAAAAAATGTTCCAAAAGACGGTATACCGATTTAGCAAGGGTTAGTAGATAGAACATTAGATAAGACACATTTGACTTACATTGTTGCTTATATTTTCTATATTTATGTAAGGTAGGAATATCTTAATAAATGTATAATACGTTAGTCATAGAGAAGATATTCATGGTTAATGGCTACCATGTATCCTTTTAAGAGGAAACCAAAATGTGATAGATAGACGGATATATAGATAGGCCTATGGGTAGATTGATAGGTTTATTCTATACACATAATATATATATATATATATATATATATATATATATATATATATATATGACTCACACTGTTGCTTATATTTATATATATATGTTTTATACATATTTATATGTATTTTATATATTTATATAAGGTGTGAATAAATAAATATACAATTTGATTAATTGGTAAATAAAAAAAAACAGTAAGAAAAGAATAAAATAATAATTTGAATTAGGCAAACATATATATATATATATATATATATATATATATATATATATATATATATATATATATAGGATTAGGGATGTTGGTCTCATACTGTTGCTTATATTCATATATATGTTTTTATACATATTGACATGTATTTTATATATTGATATAAGGTGTGACTAACGTAATAAATAAATATATAATAAGAATAAAAATTATTCATATTTAATAATTATCAATGGTCATTTTTCTCTCTCTCTATTTATATATATGTATATATATATATATATAAAGGTTTTACGATATTATATTTAGATATATATGTAATGAAGTATTTTAGTCATATCAGCAAATATTCTTATGCAATTATTTCCAATAGTTGATTAACTTCGCATTGTGCTTACGATTAGTTTTTTGAAAAACGTTAGTTGTCCAGGCTATCTCTATCTTTCTCTCTTTAATCGTTCACCTAAGCGTCGATATAACATTCACTCTCCATCCATCTACGTTACTTGCTGCTCCATATTTGAACTAATTTGTTGCTATGTGCGCAATACCTCACACACCATTGTATACATTAGAGTTTCGGCTTTAAATAAAATACAGTATATGATAGTCAAGGTTTTAGTTTTAGCATTTTTTAAATTTTGATTACCGTGACATAGTAGCAATACAGTTATAACAAATAACAAAAGGTTCGATACTGTCTCTCTCCCCTAAAATATTCTGCATACGAGATGAGATGAGGTATAGGTGAGGTAATGATTGGTCTGCTAATTATAAAAAGTTATATATTGAGTTTAGTTACTGAGACAAATTCTATGATTAAAATAGTGTTGAGTCAAATATATATAAATAGAATGGTTTTGGAACGAGGTTACCACATTTGCTTAAATCTGCTATTGTGATCAGTGTTGTGTTGCCTGATGATGGTGCTGGAAAGTAGGCACTGAAACGTCGCCAGTAAACAAAGATGTGATAGAACCGCATTTCCAATTGAAGTAAAAATGAGTCAACCCGATCAAAGACAAAACAAAATTGGAAATAGTGACAAATCGGATCTTTGTGTAACTGCCCGTGTACAGCTATTACCCGCGTACGCAAAACGCGGCATTGATAACCTAAATAAGTACTACTTCTCTATGTAACGTGGTGTTGCATCTGTAATAGCAGATTGGGAATGTTTAGTTCGAACTTAAGTTTTAAAAGGAGGCAATATAGGCTCCGCACAAAGAAAACGCTAACCAAAAAATATTAGCTATTATCAAACAGAAAATTGGGTGTAGTGCGCCGCACTGAACCAGATTCCAAAGCAGATGTGTCCAGGTTCGAGCCCTGACGGCGGAAATATCTGGACAGTACGCGATGAGTTCCCAATAATGACGAGGATGGTCTACTGAAAGAATTGTTTTTTTGCTACATTATTCAATGTTTAGTTTATACTGAAAAATGTATGTTCATAATGGTTGAGGTGTTTAGATCAAGATCGCAACATTCATTAAAGGTAAGGATAATTAGCTGTTTCCCTCAAATCACATTTGCGAGTGGGAAATAAGCTATTCCCATATTTTCACTTTACTATTACGATATGATAAAACAACCGCCATGTGCATGTACGCACTCTATTCAAACTTCATTCTTCGTTGCACTGCCGATGAAATTAATCCTTGTGTATGAAGAATATTGAAAAACGCTACCGGAGCTCTCACCCCATGCAGTCTTCTATTTTATGTGATTGACATGATTATGATGCACAATTTATTTGCACTTAACAGCAAGTCATTTCTTCTTGTGCTGTATTTTTAGCCTACACATTTAAACAATCGTGTATTGCGCGATTGATGATGATTATACACCAAATCAGTGTCAGTCTTAATATCCTTAACGTAAATTCCATTGTCACATTTTATACGGATCTGAACAGTATTCTTAATGTATTTCGGCATATTACTGCATTGAATTAAATGAAATATACTTTGTAAAATAATTGTATACTATTTAAATTGTAAATTATACTCGTCGGCTACTTCCAAAAACGCTTTAATCAGCCAAAATGCAAACGATACGGTGGGCAATGAATAACCCATAGAAATGATTACAAACTTAAAATCCGAACTCTAACTTATGATGAAGAAGTTAGAACTTTTCAGCTTCGTGACGCAAAACAATGGCACCGTAGTCAATGGCCTTCGTTAGTAAATTTGTAGAATTAGGTAGACTAGCAGTTCGGAAGGCTCTATACGAACTCATTACCGCAATCCGCTGAGAGGTGTACGTCACAGAAAATGGCCACGAACATTGTCGCCTAACACAGCTTGCGATATGCATTGTCAGGGGTGATCACTGCTATTATCTTCAGAAGATTTCGCGAAGAGCGAGAGGAGCCAAATAGGCCAACCCATATAGAGCTTCAATCAAAAATGAAAAACGTGGATCTAATTCAAACACTTCGCCTCATTTTCGGGGTACGCCACTTGTATCGGCGTTACACGATTGCTTTTCTTCTAGATAACTCGGTCGCGTTTTGATTCTGTCTCGCGTGAAATCTTTCTGAGAGTTTTGCTTGATGATGGACTCCCATCCAAAATTCTTCTATTGCTCGAAGTCTGTTATATTGATATGTTGGTATTTATTCGCTCTTGTTATGCTCTCTGAAATTTTTGCGAATGGCTTCGACGTTCGACAAGGATGTTTAATTGATCTCATCCTGGCTGCTTATGTTGTCAGTGCAGTTTTGCTGAGATAGCCAAAGCCATCTAGGCGGCGTAAATCGATGTTGGTGGCCGGCTTGTTGACCTGGAAGAAGATCTATTAATGGTGCTCGAGAAATGTTCACCCAGTACTGTCTGAAGCTGTTACGTCCAATTTTGATCCGAAGACCAAGATCAAGCTAAACGACTCCCTACTGTCAGTTATGAAAGGCTTCGTCTAATGCGGATCTTTTATGAAACAAGGCACGTTGACTTCAAAGGTATCAAGGCGTATTATCCAAACATTTACTGACTTTTGATATTTGTGCAAACCACTCTAGAATCGCTAGTCTATTTGACTAAGCAGTTCAATGTTTTCAAATCAAATATACCTTTTGGTTTCCTTTATGCTGCGGTGACTTAGAAAATAAACCAGTACGATTACCAGAGTCGGAACAGCTTTGTTTATCTGAACGCATTCGTTGGTTATGAATTTAGACAATTTCCGCAGAATGTTAGAGGAAATTTGTAGCAATAGCCACCTTTGAGACTAAGAGCGCACCAAGGGTCCTAAATAGGACTGGCATTAATTCAACAGGAAGTCCACGCAGAAGCGCCCGCCTTAGGATGAAGCAGTCAGCACAATGGTAGAAGCAGACTTCCAGCTGAAGTGAACATAATACAATTAATATATGTAATTTTATTTTACTAAATCGATGCTCTTTATCCGAGCAAAATACTACATATAATTGATTAAAAATAAACCATGTGTGGTAAATCTTACAATGGCTTCTGATGGGTTGGAAACGTTGATTCAAAGACTGACGGCACAAATGAACAATTTGACAGAAGAATTAGGTATAATTAAGTCTCGTCTGGATGATGCATTGATAATAAATACGGATAGAATCCGTGTAAACGATCCAACCAATATAGATGGGCACAACAGAATTAATCAAATAAAATATTTACAAGCCGACCAGTTCTATAAGACTAAAGCTTTATGTCCCATCACTATCGAACCTAGTTTCATTGGCTGGAGTACTACGCGCCGTGCCTCAGAGGCAAATTTAGTGGATAGCTTGAGACACGGGAAGGTCACTCTAGCCATCTCTTGACCGGATACGATTATTCACGATATTAGTCACTTTATCTTGTCACTACATAACCTAAAATCTTGCGAAAAACAGGCTTCTCTCTAAATCACCGTGTGAGAGATTTATGTCTTCGTTTATGGAAGTGGTTTATTGATTAACACCATAGGGTCTTTCTTCCCTTGAAATATTTTAAAAACAAATTCTGGAAACAATTGGTACTATTATTCCAGCAGAATACTGTCAAGGATATATTTTATAAACTTATAGACGTATCGGAAAAATTGAAAATTTCCGTTTTAGTAATAGTTTGAAAATAATAATATAACTATTTTGATATCATGGGCCTTCCGTCTCCACAAAAAAAATGATGCAGATCAAAATTAGGATTATGTCGTGATGTGTATGATAGCGACTATGAACTAAGTATCGTTGATTATAACAACAGGACTAATACAGAATGTAACAGGATCAATTAAACAAGTTTGAATCTCGTATCATACAAATGGCGGCATGAGAATAGGGTCAAGCAAGGAAAATGAGTTGAAAAGGGGATTGATTACTTGTGTTCCTTCAAAGGCTAATTTTAATTTTAAAAAACAAACAATTTAGCTACCTGGTCTGTATTGTGGTCCCAGATCATCGTTTTATGGAAATATTTTTGATAAAGCAAGTGTACTTTATTTATTCGTTCCCAAGAATTGTGATGAATTGTGGACCGATGATTATTGTCGACTAGGGTATCCGAAATATTTACAAAAAGTATTGAAATGGGAACAATCCAGAGCTAGTTAAAACAAAGATCAGGTAATTTTGGAATAACCATTTTAGCAATGTTTATCCATTTAAACGTTTTAGCTAAATTCTTTATAAATATACAAAGGAAAACACCGAAAGCTACAACAAAATTTGTAACACACCATCTAGAACTGTTTTGAAAAGGAGCATCGATACAAAACAATTGCATCAAAGTCAAACATATATCTTGGTAGTATATCATTAGAAAACTGATATTATATGTGAGGCAAAACTAAAAAATGCATGATTCCTCAAATACCGTAAACCTATTTTTCTACCAAAAAAGCAGCCAACAAAATCTAGGTCGAATTATACGCATATTTAGAACGTATCTTATTACAATAAGATAAGTTTTGAGGCTAAATACGAAGGTGTGACTACAGAAATATAGCAACAGACTAGCATTATGACTCTTTCCAAAATTAGAAAAATTCAAAGCCTTCTTATCTTAATACTGATCGTGATGTTGTGACTGCTTATCGATTTAGGTTGACTGCTATGAATATGCTGTTTAATTGCAAATGTTCCATCACTGTTTTCACCTCGATTCAACTGAACTTCTGGTCTTTCATTTTGGCTTTTCCTTCAATCTGCCACTGTTAAATGAAATAAACTAACATTTATTATCAGAAATATTTCGTAATTCTTAAGTTATGGTATCAACGCCTGTTGAGCCATCACAAGCTATTCAACCATCCTATAGTCGACTCGTCCTTATAATCTGTATTCCCTTTCAGCATTGATATTGTTCACCCAGTCCGGCTAGAATAACTGTCTTCCAGGTTCCATTAAGAATTCAAGATAAACAAGAGTAAATTCATTATAGGATTTAGAGCCTTGGAGAATAAGAAAACGTCAGTTTTTGTAACTTGACTGTATAACTATTGCAGCCCAATACTCTTAGTAAATAATATGTTCCAAAAATGAATGCTAGTCTGTTGCTTGAATTAACTGCTAAATTGAAACAACGGTTCACAAGAAAGCACACAAAATATATACTCATAGGTAAAGAAGAATCATATCTATATAGTTTTTAACGCAACTTTCTTCTTATGGCATTATATCCATCTGGGTAAAATAAATTATCAAAATAAAAGCACGTAAAACTAATTCACATATTAGCTAAATGTTCAATGTTTAGCTTTACAATTACTCTAGGAGTGCAACGAGAGTGTACGGTGTAACGAAATCTGTTATAAAATGATGTATGGTTAAGTGCCAACTAATTTTTATGAGTATGAATAGCTTCAACATCATTATTAAGACGAGAAAGTCTTCAGTTTGCCTATTCATGAAAACATTTCTATAAAAAAGCACGGGATTGTTCTTCGTCGTTACTAATGTCGCTAAAACTGGGCCAACTCATCTTATTCCCAAACGCAACCAAAGGTGTATGTAAGGTTCTCTTATGATGATTAAAAATTTAACGGACGTACAAGTTCCGTTCCGGACTAAATATACAGCAGAATATTCTGATCTATGGAACCAAATGCATGCATTAAATCTCGAAAGATTGCAAAACACATGTAGTTATTAGAGCTACTACCTATAAGTAACATGGTGATCCTTAATGTCATTCACCGGTTACTATCTAGACTCCATATGTTATACTTACAGCGTAACATAACCGAAGGGGATAATCTAGATACGACAGATTGTTAATAAGTAGTTCTGCAGAACTTAGCATTTCCACAACTTATTTTGCGAAGCTGAATAATTCAGGCTTACCTGATAACAAAGAAAATCCTCATTGGTTGGTACTTTTCTGTGCATAACGATCTGATGTTAAATTAAGACATATCCCAGCACATATGAATGAGCTACCGGACGTTGTTAATGAGCTTCATCCGGTCGCGAAAATGAACATTTCGAACGTTGTCGTAGCATTATTCTATAATCGAGGCAATCAAATACTGGAAGGCTGAAGCATGCTCTTCATAATAAACCACCAGATCCGAACAAATTTATTAATTCACAGAAGAATCTGAATTCTTAACAAAGTAGGGCTGTTGCTTATGGAAATAAAGTTTGGCATTCCTGGCAAAGAAAATCATATGGTAACAGAAGCAGAGGTTAAATCGCTTTTCAATCAGTACCTAATTTTAAAGAAAAAAAGGATGGCAGAAAACTATGAATAAAAGTATAGCTCATCGACATTGGCTAAAAAAATCAAAAATGGTCACAACCAACGAAATATTTCTTTAAAGCATGCACAGTAAAGCTATACGAGAGTTGGCCGAAGGCCGTTTTCGTGTTATTCTTTTGCCAGAATAACAGTCTGATTTGGTCGTCATAGTTTGCAATAAGTATGTTTCGTGGATAGATGACCTGACTTCTAGTCCGCAATTTGTATATAAAATGAAGAAAATGAAAATAGAAAAAAACTGAGAGGGTCGTAACGACTGAGTTATCCTTTCTTCTTATAGAGATAAAGAACACACACACATGCAGAGCGAAAACAACTGAAGCCAGTCTGAATACAGACCCTAAGTTTGTACGTTTTACAGAAAACTTAGAATTCCGTTATTCATTTATGAACTATTATTTCAATGATAAACACACCAACACATGGTTTTTGGAAATGGTTAGCTAAATTGCGATAACAGGTAAAATTACCTTATTTGAGCACATCTTAAGTATTCTCTACAATTTGTTGCCAAATGGTTTCATGTGCCCACTTGATGTTGGTTCATTATCTTCTGATGACTCGTTTGCGCTAGGATGTCCTGAAGAATTTTCTAAAATTTAACTCGAGAGAGGCAGGCTTTGAAGATTTTTTCGAGGCTCCGACGTTCAATTGAGTTTCCATAGCCAACTAAGCATACAAAAAATATGGTCTGTGGATAGAATCAGAATTGGCTTCGGTCGTGGATGATATTTATAGGTGCATGCTGGAATGAAGGAACTCTGAACTACTGAGTAAAGTGAAGATATAAAATTATTGTTAAATATATTTTAGTCTGTGCTAGACAAGAACATGCTGAAGAACGGCTTAATAAACTTAATAAATTGCCTCAGAATATTTGATTTATAAATGAAGTTTTGCTTGATTTCTTGTTTAAGTGTAAATACAATGGCATATTGTCAAATCAGTTTTCCACAATGAAATATTGACAGTTCAATACTTACATTTTCACAACTAATGTCAATTGAAAATAATTTAAAAAAACTTAGTTACGACATTGTTTATTTTTTGCCTGACTGTTTGCAGATTGAGTTTGGCGGTGTGCATAACATTGATACATTAAGACCAGTTGTGAGTGATTGTAAAATTGGTAAGACACCGGTGAAAACTCACCTACAATATAAAGGTGAAGAGGCAATGGAAAGCACAAAAATTGACTGAGTTCATCGTTGGCGTACAAATATTTTTCGGTCGATAGTATTCATTACATTCACCACCAAACTTACTCATGTATTGTGGAAAAACAAATATTCCACGGTAAACTAAACCTAAATTTATCAACTATTATAATTGTACATGTGGACAATAATATTTAGGCAGATTCAGTAATAGATTAATTTCACGTTTGCCAGAGAACATACCAATTCAGTGTATGCAAAATAAGATTGGTGTTGCACGTACATTTATTAGTAGACATATTTTGTCGTGGGAAAATGTAATATGCGAACAAAACTTTTTTCAAGTATAATCAAGGCTAGACAATTAATCAATAATTGATTGCGCGGGTCGTGGTAACTATTCTTTAAATCAAGTTTGCGAGCTTTAAATAAACACCAATCCCATTGTATTTAACCAGTCGTAGAACAACATAGCGTGCGACTGGCGGTAGATTTGTAGTTGTCCGACTGGTTAAATACGATTGGTGTATATTTCAAGCTCGCAAACTTGACTTAAATAATTAAGGCTAGGTTTGTGAGCATGCATCCCTATTTGGGATCACTAGAATAAATAAATATTATTCATAACAATTAAGGTAAGAATAGGAGAACATAGAACTGCATTTAAGTGTGGACATGTTGCTTAATCTGATCTAACCCGTCATTTAGTGGAGACTGGACACACTATGAACAGATTAAGAACATCGGTTTCAGACTGACATATTAGTGTATTTGTTACTAAATTAATGGATAATCAATTATTGAGAATATTGTCTTTCCAATTTTCACCCCTAAATAATCGTTTGATTTTCAAAGTATTAGTAATCTTAACGCTTATCAAAGGGCTTCTTGTCTAACTATAACTTTTTTTCCATAAATTAACTAAGCTTCCTAATTAATTGAATAGGATTGTCGGTTTTCCCCAACCCTGCCAATCGACATCGTTCTAGTAAAACATCATTTCAAATGTTAAAAATAAATAGTTAGTCTGACGCGTGCAAAGGGTAAATTAATGCCTATTGACTGCAGTTTCATTAAGATGTATGTAATTGTGTATTAATTATATGTAACTTAATCTTTTTAGTTATGTATACACACACACGTGTACGTGCGTGACATGCGCCTATTTAACGATATGACAAGCACTGTTATCTATACCTGAGTGGTCCGAATTGAAATTTAACACGTACATGGGTCGTTCGGATTTCTAATTTTGTCACTTAAAATGGCGTGTTTCTGATTTATTGGTCTCCACTTCCAACCCGAAAAGGCGAGGGCAACCTCGGTTACGTCATTTCACATGGATTGTATAAAACACATTGTCTAACGCAAGTAAATGGTAAATTCTTACTCAGCCACCCTAGTATCACTTAGTAAGATGAACATAACGGTTACGAATATGCACACGCATACACACACACGTGACACGCAACTATCTATTGATAATACCTAATCTGCGTTTTGACTAACTCAGCTTTTATTATTCCAGTAGTTTTCGTTCTTTGAGTTATTTCTGCTCTCCTTATCGGTAACCCTCATCTTTCTGCTCATCCTCACAAGTTTAACAAATGAAACTAAAGAAGCAAGATATGTTGATATGTCAGTCTAAAGTATAAATGGTATGGCCAGTGTAAATATCGGGCTTGCTTCATTAGTTTATTTTGTAAAACTGATGAGAAAGAACCAACTGAAGAAGGCGGACGATAACGGCAGCCGAAACATATTGAATAATGAGAAAAACTGGAATCAGTACCGCGTTAGTCAAAACGCAGATCAGGTTATTATTCACAACAATTTGATTGTGAACTGGCTTTAATATGGGGCTTTCCAAGCCACAGTCGAA
>JAQBSW010011846.1:0-18682 GCA_029291075.1 Eudiplozoon nipponicum
AAAGAAAAATTCTTTTTAAATAAAATTCGTTACAATCAGCCATGGTGGTTTAAATTTATCAGTCAATGTTATTTAAAATATGGCGGAGGATTTTACTTCCTCCACATACACCACCTTCTCAAAAAAAGACGTCTAGTAATAGACGTAATTATAATTTTTCGGCTGACGTTGCACTCTTCCAGAACGAGTTGTGCATAATGGCGCCCCTGAAGTCGTCATCTCGACCGGGACAATATTCATTGGTTCTTCCAAATCATCTGGTATTGACAAATAGTTTTCATGCTGTGATCCAGTAGAATAAGATTTGCTCTAATAGACAACGTGTCTTCTGAGTTCTGCATTTCATTATGTGCCTGTATGGTGGGATTGCACACATCAGATTCGCCCATGGAACGGTCATTCAACGCATCTGTTAATTCAGTCATACCGTCTATCCAGATAAACTGGGGAATGCAACGATCCAACGTAACACAATCCTCAATGCCATTTATTTCTATGATGACATTCTTGTCAGTCATCCTATTGACCTTGTTTGGTCCTTTATAAAATGGTGTCAGGCAGTTCTTCCTATTTTCATTAGTTATATACACATGCGAAGCTGATTTTAGATCAGAGGTCAAATAGCATTTGGTTTTAGCTTTCCTTGTCGTCGTCGAAGCTAAACGACACATCTTATCTCTAGGTGTTCCTACGTACCAATCTACATAACTAGAAGCCCAATCAAGACTACTTGGAGTTTCTATTAGAAGATCTCCAGGCAAACTTAATGGTTCTCCATAAACCAGTTCTGCTATTGAAGTACCTAATTGTGCCCTATATCTGTTGCGCATGGCGAGTAGTACTATAGGAAGATCGTGTATCCAGCTTGTTCCACTAGTACACCTTAATGCAGCTTTCAGTTCACGATGTAGCCTTTCTACCATCCCATTCGCTCGTGGGTTATACGCGCTAGTATGTATTACAGTGGTTCCCATGATGTTGATGGATCTTACGAAAAGCTCGGACATAAATTGACTACCGCGATCACTAGTGACCTTTTCCGGAACACCATAACGCGATATCCAATTATGTAGAAACGCGAACAAGACTTCTTGTGCTGTCATGTCTTTTAAAATCGCCACTTTGATTTGACGACTAAATCTATCTACCATAGTCAGCAAATATTTGTTCCCATTAACTGCAGGCATCTCGACAATGTCTATGTGTACGTGTCTGAACCGTCCAATTGGTATCCCAATATTCTTTATCTCGGTTCTGGTATGTCTCCACACGTTACACGTTTGACACTTGGCACAGGCTCTTACCCATACCCGTATGTCTTTAGACATGTGCGGCCATACATATCTGTTGTTGATCAATCGGATGGTGGCTTTAATGGATGGATGACCCATGTCATGTAACACTTGGATAATCTTGGCCCGTAACCCCAACGGCACATACGGTCGTGGTTGACTTCTAGTCGTTTCGCTTAACAACCACTTGCCACTTATGAGCTTACGAACATATCCTGGCCTTTTGGACAAAACTAATGTAAAGGGATCCTATCCTTGCGCTTCTTCGATTTGACTAACGAAATCATGCATTGAATCATCTAAAATTTTCAAAGGACATTGAAATATCAGTTTGAAATCAGCTTCATTCGGTCGGCAAAGTGCATCGGCTACCACATTCTCCTTATTAGCAATATGAGACACAGTAAAATCGAACTCTGCTAACCGTGTTATTTGGGAATTTACTCTACGAGAGTAATTAAGCCTAGCTGTTTTACCAAGTATGCTGGTCAATGGCTTATGATCGGTCAATAACTTAAAATTATGTCCGTCTAAGTAATGCTCGAAGTGTAGCACTGCGGCATACACTGCTAGAAGCACTTTCCCAAACGTATCATAACGTTTTTCACGATCATTAAGCTTACGGCTATAAAACCCAATCGGTCTTACTACGTCCTGATCTCTTTGCTGTAGCACTGCCCCTAATGCAACATCTGAGGCATCTGTGATTAGTTCGCAAGGTTTTTTCCCAATCTACAGGTGCTAATGTGGTTATGTCACTTAACATATCCTTGGCCTTTTGGAAATTTTCTCGGTCTTCTTGACTCAAGTTTATAGGCCAAGACTTCTTGATCGTGCTCTTTTAACAAGTGAGATGGCTTGTTAACGATCCAAGAATTCCGGCTAGACCTGGAATGAATCGACGATAATAGCTGATCATGCCCAAGAACCTTCGCAACTGGCGTAAGATTCGGGGTTCCGTTACGTCCTCAATAGCTTGGACCTTATCTTCCAAACGTTTAATTCTGTCTTTGGAAAGTATATGACCAAGGTATTTCATTGAAGAGCAACCTATATTACTCTTATTAGGTTTGACCACTAATCCATATTATTCCAGCCTGGTCAAAAAAGTTTCCAAATGCGTACGATGTTCGTCTCGTGAGCGACTAAAAATTATTATGTCGTCTATATACACCCTCGCAAATGGACAATTCTGAAGGATTTTTTCAGCCAAACGCTGGAATGTCTGACTGGCATTTTTCAAACCAAAAGGCATTCGAAGAAATTCATGCGATTCCCCTCCTGGAAATCTGACTGCGGTGAGTGGTATTGAACTTTCTTCCATTGGTACCTGATAGTACGCTTTCTGGAGATCTAAAGTTGAATAAACCTCATATCCCATTATATCTCGGAGTAAAGTACTCTGGTTAGGAAGAGGATAAGAATCACCCTTCGTCACTGAGTTTAATAGACGATAATTCCCACAAACCCTCCATTGACCCGGTTCAGGTTTGGGAAATACCACTATTGGGGAAGCAAAATTGGAATTTGACCTTCTACAAATCCCCTCTTTGCGCAATTGGTGAAATTCGGACAAAGCAACCTGTTGCTTGTGTTGTGCCAATGGTTGAGCCTTTGGTGAACAAGGCAACGGAGCCACCAATTCTATCTGGTGTGCGACTCCTGTCTTCAAACCTATCCTTTTGATACTGAAAGGTTGAAACACTGTTAGGTGCTTGTCAATTATATCGGCAAAGTCATGTGTGAATGTTGAGCGAGGTAAGAGGACTGTTCTAACTGCCGACGTGTTAGACTCAGTAGGTGTTGATATCCCTACGCCTTCTGCGATAGTCCTAGCTTTGGGGTCTAATGTCAGCATGAAATGTGTCAAGAAATCCATGCCAATAATATGGTCCTTGGCATCGCCTACTAGAAAATTCCATCGGAAGGAAGATTTCTGGCCTAACGTTACCGACATTTCTTTCATCCATTTCACTCCTATCGGACTACCGTTAGCGGCCCATAGTTGATAATCAAATGTGGGGCAATCTACTTCCACCACGTCTGAAATAAATATGCTTACCTCAGCACCCGTATCGATAAGAAAATCTAATTCATATAATTCATCTTTAATATTGAACTTGTTGTTGGACAATCCGGAAATGTTTTCTAGATCTCCGCCTTCTTTTTCGGTGCTATGTGCTCTAGTTGCATCTTTTTCTTTGAGTATGCCTTGTAAAGGCATATCTGGGAGCCTTTGCACTGGAACCCCCCTACGGCTCCTACTAGCGGGGGTTTTGTCCTTTTCCCGGTGATGGACTTCTCTCTACCGGTTTAGTTCCTCCTTTCCATTTGGGTCCACCTAATCGCGGGTATATACAATTTTTACCTTGGCACTTCGCACTGCATCCGTATTCGCAATGTGCCTTACACCATCCGCGTGGCCCTTCGAAGCGTTGACGCGAGTGACTCCGTCGACGTCTATTATACTTATCCTGACTCTGAAGTTGTGCAATATCACTAAGCAAGCTAGCAACTTCTCTATATAATAAACGCAAAGTTTCTTGTATAGTCAGGTGGTTTTCGGTATCTGCCCTGACTGTCTTCATCGTTACAGAATCTGCTATTACAGCATGTCTAACCCTCTGGGTTTTGTTGGCCAATCTATGTTCGTTGTGTCAAATACTTCCAATGTTGTTCTGAGCCTAATTGGTAGCTCAGCTTTGAAAATGGAGTTGACTATATCTTTAGATATATTCAACCTGGAAGCTTTTGTGCAAAGGCGTTCATAAAATTCGGACGGTAATTGACGCTCCATTTTTTCTAAGCGTAATAGTTCGCACATTTGCCATGGATTAATCATGAACGCGGATCGTAATAACATCTACCAGATATTAGGTAGGAGGACAATATCGCACTAAATAGACAACTAGCTCGCAGAACCTCTCAAATTAACTACAAAACCTCCTACAAAATAGCATACTGTCAACACATGTTACTGTCTCGTATAGAAGTAGTCACAATAAACACAATAAATAAATCCAGAATGTCTCGACAGAATTGACATGTTTGTGTGAATGAGAAATTGTACAAAATATATAAATCCAGAATGTCTTGGCTGAATCGTTAATAATTTTATATAAATGATTGAAAAAAGAAGATATAAATCCAGAATGCCTTTGCAGAATTGTTGATTGTCAGGTATAACGGAATATCACATAAAATACATAAATCCTGGCTTTGAGTGTCATGTCACATAAATCCACTGCATGTTACCGGCGTATAAATTTAATTCACACTTTAAAGGAAAAATCGGAATAATAAGTTGTATAAAAAGGTTCCCTGTGAAATTGATTGAATGTTATGATGATAGTGACTTACTACTGCAGTCCATGCAGTGCTTAACTTTAGAACGTTGTCAACATGTAATGCATGCTGTTCTAGTTTCTGATTCGTCATCAATACAATGACATGATATGCCTTGAAATGGTTTATAGTTTTTCCGTGCCTGATATTCATGTATTTCTGAAAGTTAAGCAAACTTATAGCCAAAATACTCTTAATATATTCAAATTAACTGCAACAACTTTCTGCGTTCTTAAGGACAACATAAATGTGATAGTAGATTTTTTTAAGTGAAATCCGAAATATATTTCCTACAAATAAGTTTCTCATAAAATGTATTAATTGTTGGAATTTAACATCATACAATTTAACTTACGATAAGCATCTCATTGTTTATATAATGTTGGTATCAGGTACTAACAAAAGAACCATTGTGTAGGTACCCTTTACAGGAAAGTTGTTTACTATATATAGTGAACTAGCTTTGAAGTCGCATTGTCGAAGACTTTATATGAAGCTAGCATCACTACTATAGGTTTACACACTTGTATAGGAGATTGTATCGTCCTATTTTATCACATTCCTCATCCAAATATATAGTGGGTAAATGGCATAAAACCGGCTCCTCCTGATGAGCCGTCAGCAAGCACACAAATAATGTGCAAGGGAGTATACGTTCCGTTCCTGCTGTCTTTGGTTTATGCTTCTGGTGTAGAGGCCCTTAGGTCACTACCATAAGGGGGTCTCTTGGATGCCAGGCCCGGAAAATCCATATATGCGGAATGATCATCTTTCTTGGAACACTTAAGTTCCTCTGAACTATCTCTTAAGCTACAATCCTTAAGTCCACTAGCCAACTGCTCTTTATCCTCAGTATTTAATAAACCAGACATGATATTATTAAATTACTTGTAATTTATATATTATATTAATTAAGTAAGCTTACCCGGATACGCTGATATCCACAGGATACTGAACCAGAATGATTGAGACCTTAAAACAAATATTTACGTTAAATACCCAAAGCAAATTTGTGGTTCTTTTCGCTGATAATTAAGAAGAACAAATCGACAAGAAGATTATAATGTTTTATTCACAAAGTGTCGGAGATGGAAACACGCAGTGTCCCGCTAGTGCAATTCAGCAACTCAGATCAAAACTCTCCCATTTTCCTTCGACAAGACAAGTCCAAAACTTCGACAATATGAACAAAAGAACTTTCAAAATAAATTACAATATTTTTCAAAAATTACAATATTGTTTTACGATACCAGCGATAACATCAAATGTCCAAAAATAAAGATTGATTTATTTTTATATGAGAGGTTAATTGGTGTCCATTAATTAATTTAACCTCTACATACACCCTCATGTTTAAGATGATTAACCATACATGATGTAGTCTTCATTCTTCGGTTTCTTGATGATTCTTCCAGTCCGAGTTTCAACAAGTTGTGCTGGTACTTCACCAGATTTCATATTCATATCGCATTGTTCTTTATTCTCAGTTGTCTTGGTTTTAGTCTTTACTTCCTTACCATATTTATTCGACTCTTCGTTTTTCTCCCCAATTTCTCAGTCAAATCTCACCTCAACTTCTGGTACTTCTGTGAATACTGTTCCTCAGTCTCCTCCTCCGTCCAAATAAACTGTGGAATACAGCGATCCAGTGTTGCACATTCTACAGTGCCATTTACTTCTATAAATGCATTTTTCTCAGTCATGTGATTGACTTTATATGGCCCCTTATAGAATGGAGTCAGACAATTCTGTCTTTTTTCGTTAGTTATGTTTACATACGATGCCAGCTTTAAATCTGAAGATACATATCATTTGGACTTTGGACTTCTAGTTTTGGTTGGAGCTAAACGACTCATTTTGTCTCTGAATGCTCCAACAAACCAATCTACTGAACTATAGGCCCAATCGAGACAACTTGGAGCTTCTATTAGAAGATCTCTAGGTAACCTCAATGGCTCTCCATAAACAAGTTCTGCTATGGATGTTCCTAACTGAACTCTGTATCTGTTTCGCATTGCCAACAAAACTATGGGAAAATCATGTATCCAACTGGATCCACCGGTGCAGCGTAATGCAGCCTTCAGCTCCCTGTGCAGTCTCTCAACCATCCCATTAGCTCGGGGATTATAAGCACATGTGTGTATTACTTCTATCCCCATTGTATTCAATGATCTGATAAACAGTGCAGACATAAACTGACTACCACGATCAGTAGTTACCCTTACCGGTACACCATATCGCGACACCCAATTATGCAAGAACATAAGTAAGACCTCTTGAGCTGTCAGGTCCTTCAGGATTGCTACCTCAAACTGACGACTGAACCGATCGACCATCGGGAGTAAATACTTTTGGCCATAAATCTCAGGCATTTCTACTATATCAATGTGAACATGCATTAAACGACCCGCTGGTATACCAAACGTTTTAATTTCAGTTTTGGTATGACGCCAAACTTTACAAGTTTGACACCGGGCACATGTCCTTACCCAGGCTCTTATGTCTTTCGACATCTTTGGCCATACATACCTATCAGTGACCATCCTGATAGTTGCCTTAATGGAAGATGACTGAATTCATGTAGCTGCTGAATTACCTTATACCTTAATTCTAACGGTACATAAGGTCTAGGTTGGCTCCTGGAGATTTCACATAATAACCACTTATCTCCAATCTTCCTGCGTGTATATGCAGGATTCTTTTCCAACACAAGCTACTAAAGGATCAAGACCTTGTGCTTCCATCAATTGCTGGACAAAATCATTAGAAGATACAATAGAGCATACGAGTGACTCTGAACGAATCATATCTTCATCTGATACGTCTGGTCTACTGAGAGTATCTGCCACCACATTATCTTTTCCTGAGATATGACTAATGGTAAAATCAAATTCTGCGAGTCGGGTTATTTGTGAATTCACCCGCCGAGAATAATTTAGCCTATTTGCTTTCCCAAGGATACTCAACAACGGTTTATGATCAGTTAATATCATAAACTGATGTCCATCTAGGTGGTGCTCAAAATGCAACACTGCAGAATAAACTGCTAGTAGCTCCTTTCCAAGCGCATCATATCGCTTCTCGCGATCTTGGACTTTCCGACTATAGAATCCAATCGGCTTGACTATACCATTTTCCCGTTGATGTAACACTGCTCCTATGGCTACATCAGAAGCATCTGTGACCAGCTCAAACGGCTTAGTCCAATCCACAGGTGCTAATGTGGTTATTTGGCTTAACAGATCTTTGGCCCTCTGGAATTTTTCCTTGTCGTCTTGGCTAAAATTAATAGGCCAGGACTTCTTGATCGTGCTCCGTTCACGAACTAAATGTCGAGTTAGCGACCCCAAAAATTCCAGCTAAACCTGGTATGAACCGACGATAGTAGCTAATCATGCCCAAAAATCTACACAACTGGCGTACAGTTCTAGGTTCTGGCACATCCTTGATTGCTTGTACCTTGTCTTCCAAGGGCTTGATTCCATCCTTGGAAATGGTGTGTCCAAGATATTTTACGGTAGAGCAACCAATCCTGCTCTTTTCTGGTTTCACTACCAATCCATAATGTTCCAGCTTAGACAAAACGATGTCCAAATGCTCCCGGTGTTCCTCCCTAGATTGACTATATATAATGATGTCATCTATATACACTCTAGCAAATGAACAGTCTTGAAGAACTTCCTCTGTCAGACCGTGGAATGTCTGACTTGCATTCTTCAACCCAAAAGGCATACATAAGAATTCATGCGATCCTCCTCCAGGGAATCGCACTGCTGTGAGCGGTATAGATTCTGCCTCCATAGGTACTTGATAGTACGCCTTCTGCAGATCTAACGTTGTATATACCTCATACCCCATTATATCCCTGAGCAAAGTACTCTGGTTCGGTAGAGGATACGAATCACCTTTCGTTACCAAATTCAATAGACGATAGTTACCACAAACCCTCCATTGACCTGGTTCAGGTTTGGGAACAACCACTATTGGAGATGCAAATTTGGAATTTGAACGCCTACAAATTCCTTCTTCTCTCAACCGCTGAAATTCTTCAATAGCAACCTGTTGCTTATGTTGTGCTAACGGCTGAGACTTTGGTGAAGAGGGTAGTGGTTCTACCAACTCAATTTGGTGTTTTATGCCTGTTTTTAAGCCCTTGCGTTTAGCATTGAATGGCAGAAACACGGCCAGGTGTTTCTCGATGACATCCACCAAGTCATCGGCAAAGATAAGTCTGAGCAGTCTCACTGACCTAAATACTGAGGTCCCAGTTTCAGCATAAGTCACTATCCCAGTGCCTTGTCCAATGGTCCTAGATTTGGGATCTAAAGCGAGATTAAAATGGATCAAAAAGTCCATCCCAACTATGTTATCCTTTATATCAGCGACCAGAAAATTCCACGTAAATGGAGATTTCTGCCCCAAATATCACTGACAATTCTTTAACTCCCTTAACAACAATTGGACTTCCATTAGCAGCCCATAGGTGGTAGTCGATTGTGGGGCTATCTATTTCCAGCACATCGGATCGAACTATGCTCACCTCTGCACCCGTGTCTATTAAGAAGTTTAACCCGCTAAGTTCATCAGTTATAACGAGTTTATTGTTGCTATAACCATCAATCTCTTTAAGATTACCTTCCAGCCGAAATCTAACAGATTCACGGACTGTATTAGCGCGCGTTTCTTCTATCGAAGCTTCCGAAAATAACTTCGATGATTTTAGTATGCCTCGAATATGCATACCTTGGAGCCTTGCATGCGCAACCCCCCCTACGGCTCCTATTAGCGGGGGCTCCATTAGTTTTCCGGCAGCTTCGACCAGGCTACAGGAAGACTACTTCCTTTCCATCGGGGACCACCCAACTTTGGAAACGTGCATCCCCCTCCTGACATTTTCCAAACTCAGCATATTTACGATGCGATATGCACCACTTGCGTGGTCCTTGTGCACTCTCACGCGATTCGCCTCTCCAATGCTTGGAATTTGAACGTTGACTCCGAGAATTTACCCTACTTCTGTTGGAACTTTCCTTATTGTTTTTATCCAACCCACATCCCTGCGGAGGGTACTTAATTCATTCTCTATGGTCAGGAGTCTCTCTGAGAGATGTCTGAGTTGCTGCTCCAGACGTGAATCTGTGGTTACTGCATACAACTTAAGTTCCTTCTGACGATACACTTTGTCCAACACTTTGAGCTTCTTGGGCCACTCTAGTTCCAATTTATCATATACATCCAAGGTGTCTCTTAGTTTAGCAGGCAATTCTGCTACAAATATACTATTTATAACTTCCTCAGATATATCAAGCCCGATGGATTTTGAAATCAGTCTGTCATAAAATTCAGATGGAAGTTGATTTCCCATCTATTTCTGACGTAACAAGTCAGTCATCCGTTCAATTCTCTCGGGTTGATATCGTCCATGGAGTTCTTCGACTACAAGCTCAAATGCATTTGACGGTTCCTTCCCAGAAACAAATTTCCTGAGTCTAAATAGATTCTTTTTTAACGGTTCAGGTAAGCACCACCAGGCCAAGGCAAACTATTGTATAAGGTCGGTTATCCTTTTTAGTTTTAAATAAAATTTTGCTTCTTCGACCCATTCAGAATGGTTGTCTGGTCTGTACATATTAAGTTTAACATTGTCATCCATAGAATTGTGGCAAAAGCGATCATCTACATCATATCTTTTCGCATAGAGGATCGTGGCGCGGTCGCCATTTTTTGTAGAGGTCCTTTGGTCACTACCGTAAGCGAGCCTCTGGGATGCCAGGCCCGGAAAACCCATACATGCGGTATGATCATCAAATTTGGAACACTTAAGTTCCTCTAAATTATCTTTTAAGCTACAATCCTTAAGTGCACTTTCTATCTGCTCTGTATCCTCAATATTTAAAAAACCAGCCATAATATTATTAAATTATTTGCAATTTATATATTATATTAATTAAGCTTACCAGGATACGCTGATATTCACAGATTATAGAGCAAGACGGTGGTGACCTTGAAAAAAATTATCCACATCAATTGCCTGAAGCTAATTTTAGATTTTTCTCACCGATTAATAATCATAACAATAGAGGAATGGATTACTATAATTTATTAGCTAAGATATCTCAGACGGAACCACGCAGTGTTCCGCTTGCGCAATCCAGCAACTCAGATAAAACTCTCTTCTTAACCTTCGACAAGACAAGTCAAAAACTTCGACAATATGAACAAAAGTACTTCCAAAATTTTTACAATATTTAAAAAAATACAATGTTGTTTTACGAAACCAGTGATAACATCAAATGTCCAAAAATAAAACTTGATTTATTTTTATATGAGGAGTCAATTGTTGTCCAATAATTAAATTAACCTTCTCAGATATAATAGAAAGAAATAAATTCAAACTTAGACATATTATTGTCATAATTATATATTAGCCAAGACATTTTTCAATTGACCGTTCATTGCAGGCCTTTATCTTCAAATCTGTGCTGCATTCTATGTGAAATTTTGTGCTACTAACGATATTGCAGTAGCATTATAAACTACAAACATGTCCCGAGAGTGTGCATCTGCAACAAATCTTATGGAGATATTGAGAAAGTAATTAATATTAACATTTGACTTATTTCGTGTGTTATAAAACAAAAGGTGTTACGGCAGATGTGTTAATTTAAATGTATATTTTTTCCAACGAAATTGCAATTTTACACAAAATGGTGAAACAAAATTGCCAATAAAAAGAGACTGTGTATATGAGCATTAATAGATATTTAATTATTAATAAGTTTCGAGAAATCAAATGCGTTTAAAATTTATACTATTCATTTGTATATTATGTCTTGCGCAAAAAGTAACAAAATAATTTCACATGTGATCAGAAGGATTAAACAAAGACAGCATGAACGGAAGTAATTATCTTGTGCATATTCTTTTCATAATCACTCCAGGTATTCCTCTCTTTATTCACTATATATTTGGATGTGGAGTGTGGGAAAATAGGACGGCACAATCACATTAACAAAAGAATAAATCTGCTGAAATGAAGTTAACTTATTATAAAGACTTAGTTAAAAAATATTATAGAAGCAGATAAAAATAAAGAGAAGATGTCGAAGAACTTATTTAAAATAGGTTGATTGCTGCAAATGCCAACCAAGTTATATATATATATATATATATATATATATATATATATATATATATATACCTATATATATATATATATATATATATCTTATAATTAGGAAAACACAAATAACAAAGTGGATAAAGGCCATTTATTTTGTGAATACTAATCATCTCTTATACAATCATACATATTTATACATTTTGGGTTTTCAATTGATTATGCTAGTGGTAACAAATCTGACTCGTTTTTACTGCTGTTTCTTGTTTTGACTAGTTGGTGAGTGTGTATGCGTTTGTGTTTGTGTGTATGCGTGTTTGCATGTAAAGGTCATTCTCGCAGTATTGCGAAGTGATGTCTGATATCTTGTCATTATTGTTTTGATAGCTTGAGAATTAACCATTTGTGCGCATTGTTCACTGTTACATATACAAGTGCTATTTTTCCCAGTATAGTTGATCGTTTCATCTCGTTGCGCAAAGTTTTCACGTGGTAACAACGCCAGTGTTGATTGCAGTGTTAAACGCTCACATTGTTTGGAGACTTCTGTCATCGTATGCGCCTCTGTTATTTCCACTTCAGTTTGTTGCCAATCCGATTGTACGTTTGTTGATTCTAGTCGAGGGCCTGTTTGTTCTTGGCTGGATACTAGTAGATTGTTGTTGAATTTTGTTATTCTTGGCCAGTCGATAAGAATATCATGTTGATGAAACTTTTGAATATTAAGGTCAGGTGCTTGTTGTTTTATGTAAAGGGCTTCGTAGATAAATAATAATTTTTCTGATTTTGCTTTATGTAGAATTGTGAAATTGGTCGAATTGACAGGGTGCCCCGTTGCCAATATATGATCGGAAATAGCTGATTTTCCTGACGGTGCCAAGCCTTTGTTAATCAATTTCTGTGGCAAATGTTGCTGGATTCTGCTTATCAATTGCTTCTTCGTACGTCCGATATATGTGCTACCGCACATACATGAGAATTTGTAGACTATGAATGATTTGGAGAGAATTGGCAATTGATCTTTGGCATCCAACCTCATGATTCTCTGTGTACTAAATGTCATATTAACTTTAACACTGGGAAAGTTCTCCTTAGTTATTCTATTCAGCCGCCGTGCAATTATTGAGGCTGGTACGTCGCCTCTAAATGGTAAGTTTAGGAAAACCTGCTTGACGGTATCCTCTCTAGTACGAATCTGCCGTGGTCTGATGTTGACATCAATGAAACGCTCTGGGTAGTTGTTCATTAGCAAAATTTTCCTGAGGTAGCCCAGTTCTTCCTCAATCTTGTGTTCAGAGCAGATCTTCCTGATTCTGTTTGCTAGGTTGTTTACTAAGTTTCTTTTGTGGGATTTTGGCACACTACTGTTGTAGTGAATGTATTGTCCGGTGAAAGTGGATTTTCTATGTATGGCCAGTGTCAAATCCCCGTTTGCTTCTCGAGTGAGTTTGATGTCAAGGAAGGGAAAACTGTCGTCTTTCTCTACCTCGAGAGTGAATTTGATGTCTGGATCGACTCCATTTGCTTGTTTGAGGATTTCGGAAGGGTCTGCTGCTTCTGAGATGAACAACAAGATATCATCTACATACCTTTTGTAGAGTGCGCACTGGTCAATTATACCTTTTAGGCTCGTTTTTTCCAGGTGATACATGTATACATCTGCCAGGAGGGGTGCGATGCAACTTCCCATAGCTACACCATTGATCTGGCGGTAGTATATCCCTTCGAATGTAAATTGCACGTTTTTAGTACATGCTAATATGAGGTCTTTGGTGTCATTGGTGTCTATAGGGAAATCAAAAAACTCATTTGTGATTAGTTCATACAAGATCTCCCTTGTCCGGAATGTGCGGTAGCACATATATTGGACGTACAAAGAAGCAATTGATAAGCAGAATCCAGCAACATTTGCCACAGAAATTGATTAACAAAGGCTTGGCACCGTCAGGAATATCAGCTATTTCCGATCATATATTGGCAACGGGGCACCCTGTCAATTCGACCAATTTCACAATTCTACATAAAGCAAAATCAGAAAAATTATTATTTATTTATGAAGCCCTTTATATAAAACAACAAGCACCTGACCTTAATATTCAAAAGTTTCATCAACATGATATTCTTATCGACTGGCCAAGAATAACAAAATTCAACAACAATCTACTAGTATCCAGCCGAGAACAAACAGGCCCTCGACTAGAATCAACAAACATACAATCGGATTGGCAACAAACTGAAGTGGAAATAACAGAGGCGCATACGGTGACAGAAGTTTCCAAACAATATGAGCGTTTAACACTGCAATCCACACTGGCGCTGTTACCATGTGGAAATTATAAATTTGCGCAACAAGGTGAAACGATCAACTACACTGGGAAAAATAGCACTCGTACATGTAACAGTGAACAATGCGCACAAATGGTTAATTCTCAAGCCATCAAAACAATAATGACCAGATCTCAGACATCACTTTGCAATACTGCGAGAATGACCTTTACATGCAAACACGCATACACACAAACACAAACGCATACACACTTACCAACTAGCCAAAACAAGAAACAGAAGTAAAAACGAGTCAGATTTGTTACCACTAGCATAATCAATTGAAAACCCAAAATGTATAAATATGTATGATTGTATAAGAGATGATTAGTATTCACGAAATAAATGGCCATTATCCACTTTGTTATTAATGTGTTCTTTCTTCCTAATTATGAATATACTGTAAATATTAGTACATGAATTATTATATATATATATATATATATATATATATATATATATTGTAATAAACAGAATCCAGCAACATTTACGCAGAAATTTATTAACAAAGGTTGGGCACCGTCAGAAAAATCAGCTATTTCTGACCATATATTGAAAAAGTGACACCAAGTCAATTTGACCAATTTCACAACTGTACATAAATCAAAATCAGAAAAATTATTATATTTTTTAGGAAGCACTTTATATAAAACAACAAACGCCCGTCCTATATAAGCAAAAGTTTCATCATCATGAAATTCTAATCGACTGGCCGCATATAACAAAATTCAACAGCAATTTCCTAGTACCAAGGCAAGACCGAACACGCCCTCGACTAGAATCAACAAACATTCAGTCGGATTGGCAACAAACCGTAGCGGAAAAAACAGATGCCATACGGTGACAGAAATTTCCAAACAATATGAGCGTTCAACACTGCAATCCGCACTTGCGCTGTTACCAAGTGAAGAACACAAATTTGCGTAAAATAGTGGAACGAATGAATACACTCGGAAAAATAGCACTCGTACACGTAACAGCGAATAATGCGAACAGATGGTTAACTCTGAAGCAATCAATAAAATAATGACCAGATCTCAGACATCACTTTGCAATACAGCGAGAAAGACATTACATGCAAATAGGCACAAACACACATTTGCTAATCAGCTTAAACAATAAATAGAATTAAAACCGAGTCAGATTTGTTGCAACCCACATAATCAAATGCAAACCCAGAATTTATATAAATGAAAGATTGTAAAGTGTAGTTTAGTAATCCCGAAATAAATGGCCTTTATCCATTTTGTTTTTAATGTGTCTTTTCTTCCTAATTATAAATATACTGTGTAATATTCGAAGGCAATGGACATAATAAAGATATATATATATATATATATATATATATATATATATATATATATAAACATATATATATACGCAAAATACGACACATAAATCAATTACGGATGCAATTACAAGGAAAGCGATGACACACCAAATGACGTAACGCAGAAGGAGTGGTCTAAATTGCGCAAAACAGAGGCTAGCACAACGAAGAGGAGATTGGTTACGACAAATGTACAGTGGGATTGGATGAACGAATATACCAACGAATCCAGAACAATGGCTGTAGATACTGGTAGAAATAAGATTTATTAATAAATGTTATTCCATGGAGTACGTTGTTTTGTTCTTACATATATATATATATATATATATATATATATATATATATATATATATATATATATAATTTGTTAAACACGTCGAATTTATGTGCAAGTATATACCAGAGTCAGCATTTGCAAAATATATAAATAGGTTTAAAAATTTATTTCTAGCCTACTGACGACTCATTAAATACTGTGTTGCGAAGAGCTAATATATATGCAAGTATGTATTAGGTGTTGCGAACCTACTAACAAATTAGTTCAGTTGTGACCAGAAGAATAAACCAAAGACAGCCTGAAGAGAAAGTATAATCTCATGAACATTCCTTTCGTGCTTAATGGCGTTATATATACTATATAGAGTGATTTAGCGCGGAAGTCACATTTTCGAGACTTTTTATGATGTTAATTTCACTATTTTAGGTTTACACATTTGTATGGGCGATTGTACCGTTCTATTATCCAACATTCCTCACCAACATATATGCTGGTTAAGTGCGTAATACCAGCTCCTACTGATGAGTCGCCATAAGCACGAAACGAATGTGCATGAGATTATACTTTCCGTTCATGCTGTCTTTGGTTTATCTTTATGGTCACAACTGAACTAATTTGTTAATAGGTTCGCAACACCTAATACATAATTGCGTATATATTAGCTCTTCGCAACAAAAAGTATTTAACTAAATTATTGATTGAAATCACAAATATCAGTAATTGTTAAAATTAAAATATTCATGTCCTACATATCCAATATATTATATATTTCGAAGGATATAATCTTGTCCGAGTAAAACGGAAATAAAACTATTTTAAATTAGAATAGCTAAATTGGTTTATTTGCTTATGCTGCATTTTACATGGATTAAATTTAAAATACTTATAGTATAATATACAATATTTATACTTCAACTTGTCATTTTTATTCTCGAACAACTCATCAGAGACGACAATAAGCTTTTATAAAAGACTTTTCTTTTCAAATGGTGGTTTATTCAATTGTTTTAGCATTATAGCCAATGTTTAATATTGTGCGTTTTAAAAACCACCCGTTATGCAGAATATAATTTAAATGAATTCTGTTTTCTTTCTTCGGTATTGTAATTACTTCGTGATCGCACAAACTGGCAGATATTTCGAAAATTACATAGCTTTCTGCAGATTTTGTTATTTGTAATCACAGTGATGGCTTATTCTACCAACGAGATAAATACTTCTCCTTAATATACCGTTCAGCTAAATTTTTTTCTAAAACAATTTTCACTCTACATCTACTGACTGGTACTCCGTTCGTACTATCACATGGTAGCTAGCAGGTTGATTGCACGTAGGAAACTTACTTATCGCGAAGAGAAATAATATTTTTCTAATCTTCATAAGGAGATATTTTGTTTTGACTTCATTAAGGTTAAAGAAAGCAAAATAATACAATAATAAAATGAATTATAAGTCCATGGAGTCATACTAGAGTTGGGGGCAGATTGTTACACAAAATTTGATTCAATAATGTTCTGCTATGCATAACACCATAGATACACTGGAATAAAAAATCCTTCGTAACAATTTCACTGTTAGCATATATTTAGAGGTAATGTTTACAATATTATTGTTAAGGCGATAAAGCCTTCCATTTAAGCTAATAATTAAAGTGATCAGTTTCGAAAGGCAAAATGCACGTTTCGTCATCAGAAAATTTTTGTGCGACTTATATCACATCAATATGAATTTGTTCAACATCGCTGGATTTTCACGTTATTTTAGCATGGCCAGAATATCTTTTCCCTTTATTAGTTCAATATGTATTGAGTTTATACTGACAATATACGCATAATCAAATTCGTGCCATTTCAATTCATATTATTATAATATCCCCATGCGCTATGGTGGTTTATGATTAATGACTGATCGCACCTGAAGGAAGAAATTACCAGAAAATGAGTTTGTATATGACTTCAAATGCGAGTAGCATGCGGTGGCACAGATCGTGATGTAGAAAGGGTCACAAAATCCAAAGTTAATATGCCCAGGTTTGTCTCCATCCCGAGGAGAATTCTTGACTGAAGTAAAAGAGTTCACAATTAGGATGAAACTAGTTTAATGTATGAATTTCCCTTGCTACGTGATGCAATTTTGAGTTTATATTTATAATGTATACAATATAAAACAGCTTGCAAATAAATCTTATTTCTGAAATTATATATATACATATATACATATATATATATATATATATATATATATATATATATATATATATATCTAAATCAAGCAAAATGTGATGTATATATATCACATGTATTCAGACGTTCTGTTTTCGCTCTAGTTTTGAAGAAAATTCTTTTTTCATTTTATATCTTTGGTTTCGTATTGTTCTGATTTTTTTCAACTCTTAGCTGCCTTACTTGTCTACTCAATTTGGAATATCGTGATTGGATAACGTTTTTTTACCAAACCGGGTTTTTACTTCCACCTGATCTAAGTAACAATTAAAATTTTTTCGTAATAATAGTCGCTTTTTCTCTAATTTTTATAATAGAAGCCAGTTTTCTGAAAATCGTTTCCAACATCATCAGTTTCTCTTTCAGAATTCAATATCCCCAGTTTTAAGATTTTCTTATATTATTGATATAAGAAAGGTTATTTCAATAAATATTTTCTTAGGAGAAAATAAATTTAATAAGATATTCCAGTAGCTACCCTTTCTATTAATCAAGATTCACTGAAACTGACCATTCTCCATAAATTTTACATCAGGAAATGACAATTAACAATTTTCTCTATCCAACAATGATTGCACTCTACTTAAAATTTGATCTAATCGATTTATATTACCTATTAACCTATTACCATGAATCCAAATTACGAAAATATTACCAAAAATGCTTAAATTCATGTTCTGCTTTAGGGCTGAATTTTCTAAATTATGTTTCTTCGAGTTTGCTTTAAATATTCGTGCGACTGGGAATGGCAATATTATATTGTTCGAC
>JAQBSW010011847.1:0-18676 GCA_029291075.1 Eudiplozoon nipponicum
GGTGAACGATTAAAGAGAGAAAGAAAGAGATAGCCTGGACAACTAACGTTTTTCAAAAAACTAATCGTAAGCACAATGCGAAGTTAATCAACTATTGGAAATAATTGCATAAGAATATTTGCTGATATGACTAAAATACTTCATTACATATATATCTAGATATAATATCGTAAAACCTTTATATATATATATATATATATAAATAAGAGAGAGAGAGAAAAAGGACCATTGATAATTATTAAATATGAATAATTTCTATTCTTATTATATATTTATTTATTACGTTAGTCACACCTTATATCAATATATAAAATACATGTCAATATGTATAAAAACATATATATGAATATAAGCAACAGTATGAGACCAACATCCCTAATCCTATATATATATATATATATATATATATATATATATATATATACGTTTGCATATTTCAAATTATTATTTTATTCTTTTCTTACTGTTTTTTTATTTACCAATTAATCAAATTGTATATTTATTTATTCACACCTTATATAAATATATAAAATACATATAAGTATGTATAAAAACATATATATATAAATATAAGCAACAGTGTGAGTCATATATATATATATATATTATGTGTATAGAATAAACCTATCAATCTACCCATAGGCCTATCTATATATCAGTCTATCTATCTCATTTTGGTTTCCTCTTAAAAGGATACATGGTAGCTATTAACCATGAATATCTTCTCTATGACTAACGTATTATACATTTATTAAGATATTCCTACCTTACATAAATATAGAAAATATAAGCGACAATGTAAGTCAAATGTGTCTTATCTAATGTTATATCTACTAACCCTTGCTAAATCGGTATACCGTCTTTTGGAACATTTTTATTGAGAAAATAAGTATATAGGAAATTGATATTGGTACAGATCATTCGAGCTTGTCTATTTACGAATTGGTATTGTTTATTCGTCAATGTTCAATGAAAATGTCAAATTTGTATGACTTCATTATGCTGGTCGACTTTGCTAAATGAATCAGTGGGCATAAATATTTCAATCTGGTTTACAGAATATAAATGAGCACGAATCGAATGCGTAGTGTCATTTCACGGTGTAAAACATATAATAAACGCGTATTTCTCATTTTCTGCCTAGGTATCTATAAATGCAAGCTTTTATATATATATATATATATATATATATATATATATATATATATATATATTCCAGTTCCGGCTAAACGTCCAAGCATTAATTTTTACTCTCCCCCCCTCTCTCTCTCTCTCTCTCAATCCCCCTATCTCTATCTCTGTATTGCTGTATTGCTGATGTCGCCTTGCCCGAATGCTAACTTGACCAAAATGGTGTTGTGGAGTGCTTTAGTTTGCCTCATTTCTGTGAGTTATCCTGATAAATTTTCTCATAGTAACTAGGTGTTCACTCTGTCTCAAGTTGCGCCATGTTAACTAAAATTATGATTGGAGATTATTTACTGTCATTTAACTTGGTATAACTAGTCTCGCGTTAATGTACGTCTATGCCAAAAACTATACGGCACGATATCAGAACTTGGCAATGGACACTGTATGGAATGAGTTCCGAATGCCGACTAAAACTCGTTCAGATGGCATTTTCTTTCAATTCCTGCATTTTGTGACAATCTGATATTACCGACATCCATTTTATGACCAGATTGTTATCACAAACTAGATTGTCGCCAAAAGACATAGTTAACTATTTTCAGCTTATCCCCTGCGTACAGACATGACAGAAATAGAAAAAATTAAAATTTTAACTTTAAATCAAGACACAACAAGTAGACGACTTTGTTGAAATACTCATTAATTTTTTAAAAGTTGCTTTCTAGACTGCAATTTCCGACTCGTTGCATAGTTCCATTAAAAGAACGTAAAAAATTAAATTATAGACACTTCTTGCAAATAAAACGTCTCTATTTTAACGACATATCCACACAAGTGTCACACAAAGGTAGATTAATGCAAGTGATTCTGAAAAATGTAAAAAGCTTGCCAATTTCATGAACTAGTCAATTTTTTAAATATCTGATTTCTTGAAATCAAGTTTGCCGAATTATGATAAACACTAATTTCATTTTATTTAACCAGACGTCGCCCAACGTAGTAAAATCACCGTCGGGGAAATGTACTGGCGACTATCGTTTTTCTAAATAGATTTTCTTCATCATCAGAGTTTATTTCTAGAACTACTAGCAATCCTACGTACTGATGCGTTTATAATTATTTTTTGTCGCTTTTCGAACTTCCATGATCATCATCAGAGTACGACGAAAAAAATGATAAGCGTGCATCAAATAGCAATATATATATATATATATATATATATATATATATATATATGTTCGTTTAATTATATAAATGTTCATTTCAATACCACTTCCCCATGTAGTGTGTTTTTTGTTCAGTAATGAAAGATTTGAGATGTTTGGTTGGCACTTTGTGTCTAAATGGATGCCATCTGGGCTTCACCTAAAAGAAAAAATTATAACCAAGTTACATTAGTTAGTATATAACTGAAAATTGTATTTATTTTAGTGTGCTGCATGGTGGCTCAGTGTTAAGAGCACCAGCTTCAAAGGAGACGGTAATTTCTGGACAGTACGTGATGAGTTCTTAGTCAGTACGAAACCGGTCTGCTGAATGAATTGCTTTTTCCACACTAAACAATACTTAATTTATACTGACGACTGAATGTATCTAATGAGACCAGTGTTTAAATTAAAACTAAAACCTTGATATAAATCATTTCTATCACCACCCTCGCAACCAATGCTCGTTTACATATATCACGCAATTCTTTAAATCAAGTTTGCGAGCTTCAAGTAAACACCAATCCCATTGTATTTTACCAGTCGTCGAACAACGTAACAAAACTACCGCCAGCTGCAACGCACTGACGCGTTTCGACCTTCCATGATCATCATCAGAGTACGACGGCAAACTGACTATCGAGGATCAAACTGCATTGAATATATATGGAAATCAAATTTAGATATGCGGCTCTCACCTCTGGCAGTCTCGCATACAATGAACTTGACTTGAAATGTCGGCTGCACAATTTCTATGCAGTCACGAACATTAACTGTTTGCAGCTTTCGCCACATATACATATATAGGCAATTCAATTTAACCAATAATTGATTGCGCGGGTGGTGGTAACAATTCTTTAAATGAAGTTTGCCAGCTTGAAGTAAACAACAATCCCATTGTATTTAACCAGTCGTCGAACAACATAACAAAACTACCGCCAGCTAACTTAAATTGAAGAATTGTTACCACCACCCGCGCAATCAATTATTGGTTAAATATATCACGCAAGTCCCTTTTGAAATGGGTAGTTTGTCGTTATCAGTCTACTGTTTTGAATTAAAATTAGTGTTAACTTCAAGTCTGAAAAACTGCTTAAATAAACTGTTGCTATAACTGTGCAATGAATGTTTGCGTTAAAATGTGATTTCGACATTTTGCATGTTCACCTTCGTCTTGTATATTAGGCTCTACCTAAAACGTTCACTGGTGTTATAATTTATCTCAATGTTGTTTTTTTTCAACAAATTAAATATTTGTAACAACATCTATCTATCTACGAGGCTGTCGTTGATAGCTACGTAAAGTTCAGCTCATTTATTAATTATTTTTGTAAAAATTTTTTACTATTCTGTCGCTATTTTATTATCATTTTTTGTAAACAATTTTTTATCCCATCGCTTGTATATGTGCGGCACATAATTTCTCGCGCGTACAGTTACAACTTCAGGAATTCCAGCTGACACATGCACATAATTGTCCTACAAGCAGACATTGGATGGGAAGTAAAATGTTAGCGGGTCGTGACGCACAGGTGTAGCCTCGCATATGTCAACTTCGCACGAAAGGTTTTTAAACGTACATATTTCATAGTCACACTGCAGTGAGCACATTGTGCACAGCTTCAGAAGTACATCACGATCCAGCTCCCAGGAGCATCATTAAAGCGTTCTAATTTGAAACTGGCACAAATACGGCCAACACAATACAATGTAATAAAGCACAAAATGCAACGTAGATAATAAATACAAGATTTTTTTTCAATACTATATATATATATATATATATATATATATATATATGTATATATATAATTAGATAGATAGATAGATCCACAGGCAGAGAAAAAGTTTTGTGGCTAGACAGATCGATAAATGGATACGTTGCAAAGTAGAAAATTGAAAGTGGGATGGATATCAGAATATATATATATATATATATATATATATCAATACCATGGGATTGGTGTTTATATCAAAATCTCGACCCTGATTTAATTAAATAAATGTTATCGCTACCCACACAACCAATGACCGTTTAATTGGCATATACGTTAGTGTAGTGCGATATAAATGCTTCAGAAACAAGAAACACAACTTTGAATGTCACTTATGGATTGAAAATAAGGCTTTTTTATAGTTAAGTTTAAATATTTCCCATTTTAATCGCAGGGAGACATATTTGCCCACATTAGGACATTACAGGCTACGACAGCCAATCAGATTTCAGCTAAGGTTTACATCGTAGTTTTATCTATGTACACACGCAAATATGCCGTACGTATAGACAGAACTCAGTTGTCATGTGAAATGCGGTTGAATCCTATTATATAATAATAATAATAATAATAATAATAATAATAATAATAATGTTCCCGCCTTTTTATACAAACTCAGATGGAATATTCGCTTGGAGCTGGTGTCTCCCACTTCCATTTTGCTCAGTGTCTACGACTGCAATAAATTGAAACATCTGTACTCCCTCTTTTGTGGACGCATCGGTTATTGGATTTTCAACTATCAAATTGTTAAATGTGCACATTTCAATTTTTTATTTAAAATAAAATCCTCCTATACTCATGGCTTAATTCAAACAAATACTTGTCACATTTGAAAGGACAATATTTTCACCATCCCGTAAGTCATGGCAGATTCCATGCGTTTGCTGTTTATGAATTAACGAAAAATCATACCTTGAGAAACAAACTTCACTCTTCTAGATTCCTTTGAAACTTGTTCGGTAAGTTGACTTAAAATTAAAAGTTAAAAAAAATTAAATTAAATTATATAATGCGCATTTAATTGAAACCTATTTAAATATAGCAACTTAACGAAAAATAATTTGTTTCCAAATAAAATGCGGTACATTCCGAATTTTTATCTCGTCAAATTTTTACCTCAGTTGAATTCTGATTCTACATCGATGCAGAAATGAGATTTATCAATTTTGTAGTCCAATATCTTAGCTCTTGTGTCTCAATTCTGTCTGGAAGTAATTGTTAATTTGTCGAAACCTTTCCTTTTCAAAATTTACGTATGGCGATTTAAATTCTGACCAGTTCGTGAGGAGTTCCCTCTATTTTTGAAACCACAATTGTACCTACGTTTCTTGAATGACATATTAATGAGCTTCAACCATGGTGATACTAATAAGGTAAATTTGTTAAATTTAGCTAATCAAATGAGCAAACTCCAAATTACCTTAGAAAGGGAACCATCAGGTGAATTACCATTTTTGGATGTCAAATTAATTAGAAATGGTCAGAAATTAGGAAGAGATATTTATAGGAAGGATACTTATTCAGGAATCCTTCTTAATTTCAAGTCCAATCACCCGTATCGTATGAAAGTCTGTATCTTAAAGTCATTAACATTAAGAAGTCTCAAGTTAACAGATATAAAGCATAGGAAGTTAGAATTAGGTAGACTACGCAATATATCCAAGGCTAATGGCTTCCCTCTTCATTTAATAGATGCAACAGTGATGGACTTCGTGAAAAAATTTAATTCTAGTTTGAGGTACATAAAAGCGGATAAGGAGAAGGAAGAGCGGTAGATCATGGTATTACTGGACTCTATATTAAGTAGGAAAGTGAAATCATTAGCTTTAAAATACAATATAAGGACTGTTTTAAACAGCCCTTTACACTAGGCACTATACTCCCTAACCAAAAAAAGAAAAGATTGAACTCTTAGAAACATCAGAAGTGTATGAAATCCCATGCAACGATTGTAGCCTCAAGAGTGTTGGTGAGACCATGCGCCCAATCTAATCAAGAAGAGGTGAACATATAACTGCGTGTAAGTATGGACATATTGCTAAATCTGATCCTGCTCGTGATGTAGTGGAGACTGGGCATACTATCAACTAGGAGGAATGCAAACGCATAGCAATATGTAGTCGTAATAGGATGACGAGATTGATTAGGGAATCTATCGAAATTAAATCTAGATATAATATTATGAATGAAACAGCTGTTCAAAATCGTTAGGTTCGATTTAGTATATCGCATTAGCTAATGGCAGGAAAAGAAGATTGCATGAATTGGAAACTGAAGCTAGCTCCAGTTAGAGATTAGGAATATCGGATTAAGACAGGCATATTAGTGGGCTCAATTTCCAATCTATAATTGAGAATGGTTCATTTGTTTTTAAAAATCTTAGTGAGTTGAACGCCTATTAAAGGACTTTTATCAGCTTTCCTTATGTTGCTTATTATTTCGATAGATAATTTTCAATGATTTATTTTTTAAATATCACTTATTTCATTCCGTTTCTAATTAAGTGACTTGTTTTATTGCACACGACATTTTGTGTCTTGCCCCTCGTCCTACGTATTAAGATCACTCTGGAAATACAGAATTTCAAAGGTTATGAATAAAACAAATGGTCTGACGTGGGCAAGGGGTAAATTCTGGACAGGACGTGAAGAGTTTCCAATTCATACAGCACTTTAGGTCTAAAGAGGTGCCCAATAGGCTCCCAATAAAATAAATTATAACCAAGAATCATTATTTACTACATAACGGAAAATTGGGTGTAGAGTGCGGCAGGATGGTTCAGTGGTTAGAGCACCAATTTCCGAAGCAGATGTGCCTACATTCGAGCCCAGTCCGCGGCAATTCTGGACAGCAGCTGATGTTCACAACAAGCACGATACCGGTCTACTAGATGAATTGCCCTTTCTACACCAAACAATTCTTAGTATGAACTGACAAAAGTATGCACTTAATGGGTCAGGTGTTTATATCAAGAGCACAACCTTGATTACAAATTAATTGTTATCACCTCCCGCGCAACCAATGTTAATTCAATTATATAGAAGATTGCACGGTCCAGTTGTCCCACATTCCTCACCCAAATATATAGTGGTTAAAGGGCGTAATACCGGCTCCTACTGATGAGTCGCCAGTAAGCACGAAACGAGTGTGCATGACATTATACTTTCCGTTCATGCACCTTTAGTTTATCCTTCTGGTCACAACTGAACTAATTTATTTTTGGTTCGCAGCACTAGCCATACTTGCATATATATTAGCTCTTCGCAACAAACAGTATTTAACCGTAATATATTGAATTGAATGATGTCATGCTTACCGCGAAATGTGATAACTGATATCGATGAAGGCCAGAGTGTATGGTTTAACTGGAGTAACAGGTGTTCGGAAATTGCTGTAATTCTCAATTTGAGTGAACTATAGCATAAATTGATATCCATCAGGTTGGTATCATGTACCGACTCGAAAACCATAGTGCTAGTACCATGTACCTTCTCGGTACAACAATGTTGGTATCAGTTACTTACACAATAGCCATAGTGTTAGTATCCTTTATAGACTCGGTAAATATATTATATAGTGTGAGTTAGCGTTGAAGTCGCATTGTCGTAGACTTTATATGATTTTAGCTTCACTATTGCAGGTTTACACATTCGTCTAGGAGATTGTACCGTCCTATTATTCCACATTCTTCACCCAAATATATAGTGGTTAAAGAGCGTAATACCGGCTCCTACTGATGAGTCGCTAGTAAGCACGAAACGAATGTGCATGAGATTATACTTTCCGTTCATGCTGCATTTGGTTTATCCTTCCGGTCACAAATGAACTAATTTGTTACTAGGTTCGCAACACCTAATACATACTTGCATATATATTAGCTCTCTGCAAAAAACAGCATTTAAGGTTGGTTTAACTGTAATACTTTTTCGAGTGTGAGCGTCAAAATTGCTCAGATGATGAATTAAGGATTAGGATGACATGAAATGAAAGTTAGTGGATAATGATAATGTGAATTCTGTGCGCTATTTATAATAGTGATGACATTGTTAATTAAATTCTGCAGATATCCTAAAGGTTGATAAAATTTTCGATAAACATCTTGTCCCTATTACTGAATTGTTTTAAATGCTACTAACTGGCATTTATGTCTTAACAAAGAAATTGATAACTTCGACCTATTTTCTGGTAGAGCAATTTCCTAAAATTGTCCTGTAATTAATAACAGCGAATTTCATAAATTCAGCTCCATTTTTAAGGCGCTTGAATAATTAATTCATGTTCGATTGACTCTTATACCGATGAGGAAATAACTATATTTTTAGTCTGATAACTGGATCATATATTTCTTTTTGACAACAGACGATAAATTTAAATTACTCGTTTCGCAAACATTCAACTAGTAGTACTGTCAAAGTTCAGTATTTCTTTTTTCTTTATTGCAATGAATCATCGGTTTTTCCGTGTTTGACGTAGATAACAGTCGCTAAATCTTGTTAAATTTCTCCTGATATTATTTATTTGCGAAGGAAATATAGTAATATGACCCGGTAAATGTCAGACAGCTGTAACGTTTTCTTATCTAAAAAAAGTTGTTTCAGTATAAATAAGCTTTATACACATATATATATATATATATATATATATATATATATATATATATATGTTATAAATGACTTAGTAACTCTAAATTGATATATATTAAGTTGTCTACAAATTAGTAATCTTGTTGTGGAACAATGGACTTTGAGATTCAGTAATGTCAACTATTCTGTGCACAAAAAATTAACAGATTACATTTCCCCATAGTTTATGTCAACAAACAGCTTTTCATCAATAATTGATGAGTATTCTGGGAATATTTCCAATTTTAATACGACGTTAGAATACTTATGTGATAAAATAACTCCTTTCATTGTCTCTTCTTTCACAAACTTATTATTAAGCGATCATTGATTGCGCGAGTAGTAATTACAAAGATTTAAATCAAGTTGGTAGGCTTTAGATAAACATCAGTGAAATGGGATTGGTGTTTACTTCAAGAAGGCCAACTTTACTTAAGTAATTGTGACCACCAAACACGCAATAATTGATTGCTGAATTATATTGCCTATTTATATGTGTCTGGTGAAAGCTGCAATACGCTAATCTTCGTGACTGCATAGAAATTGTGCAGCCGACATGTCCAGTCACGTACAACGTATACAAGACTACTAATTTTGCTTTCCATATATATTCAATGTGCTTTGATCCTCGCTAGTCAGTTTGCCGTCGTACTCTAATGATGATCATGGAAGGTCGAAGCGCGTCAGTGCGTGCGACTGGCGGTAGTTTTGTTATGCTGTTCGACGACTGGTTAAATACAATGGGATTGGTGTTAACTTCAAGCTCGCAAACTTGATTTAAAGAATTGTTACCACCGCCCGCGCAATCAAAACTGAAAATTGTGTGTTTAGTATGACACAGGGATGTTAATCTCAAAACGCTATTTTTCCGATACTTTTATTTCAATTTGGAGTACCTCTCAAAATCAACAGCTCTCGGAGATCGCCAGCAATAGTCAAATAATAAACTTTTAGAGTATCCCCGGTTTTCTTTCGTGGGTAGTCACTTTGCACTGCCAGTTTCGCAAACATTTGACGGCACCCCATTTCCAAGTACGCGTCGAGTTAGTCTTCGTAGAGGCTGTGTGCGGATTCGTCCCTTTCTTCCGAAGGCGTCAACATCGTTCTTGCTAACCAAAGGAAGTTAGGTACGGTCTAATCTTCGTTGACTGGCACGCGCAGTACCAAATGCTTAAAAGAGAAGATTTAAGCAAATGTGGTAACCTTCTTTCCGAAACCAACTCCATGCGTACTTGGAACTGGGGATCGATCTGATCATCATCGTAGTACGACGGCAAACTGACTATCGTACTCTGATGATGCTCATGGAAGGTCGAAACTCGTCAGTGCTTTGCGGCTGGCGGTAGTTTTGTTATGTTGTTCGACGACGACTGGTTAAATACAATGGGATTGGTGTTTACTTCAAGCTCGCAAACTTGATTTAAAGAAATAAAAGTAAAACCGAGTCAGATTTGTTGCCACCCACATAATGAAATGAAGAGACAGAATGTATATAAATGAAAGATTGCAAGTTGAAGTTTGGTAGTCCCGAAATTAACGGCCATTATCCACTTTGTTATCAATGTGGTTTTTCTTCCTAAAAAGAAATATACTGTGTAATATTCGAAGGCAATGGACATAATAAAGAATATATTTATTTTTTTCTGTCGTAAAACATTGATTGCAAAGCACTTTCTCATATTTAGGCGAAGAATGTGAGAAAATAATATGCTACAATCTCCTAGACGAATGTGAAAACCTTCAGTAGTGAAGCTAACATCATATAAATTCTCGACAATGCGACTTATACTATCTCACCTCTATATATATATAGAAGAAGAAGAGTTATATATATATATATATATATATATATATATATATATATATATATATATATATATATAAATATATATACCAAGTCTGTAAATGATACCAACACTATGGCTAATGGTCCAGTTCCCGCTACCAACACTGTAGTACCCCAAAGGTACATGGTACCAACACGATGGATGTCAATGTATGCTATAGTTCACCAAAATTTAAAATTACAACTATTTCTGAACACGTGGCACTCCAGTAAATCCATAAACTCTGATTGATATCAGTTATCACATTTCGCGGCAATAATGTCATTATTCAATTCAATATATAAAAGTTAGACACTGTTTGTTTCCGAGCTCTAATATATATGCAATTATGTATAAAGTGTTGCGAGCCTAGTAACGAATTAGTTGAGAACGAATTAATTCAATTATGACCAGAAGGATAAACCAAAGACAGCATGACCGAAGTGTATAATCTCGTGCAACGTGTTTAATTATCGGCTGCACTCAGTGACATGTAGCTAGGTTCACCTGTCGGAGACGAAACTATATTGCCTCGATTACACACCAACAGACTAAGCCAGTCGACTTACAAAGCTTAGTCTTTCGTCATTGATCCTTCTAGCTAACTTTGTTGTACGAAAAAAAACATACGCCTAAGTTAATGCGTTTCGTTCTAATTTACGTGTGCATACCATTTATTTACTTTGAATGGTGTCTCTCAGTCCATCCTGCACGAACCTGTTTTCATTCATCCTTAAATTGTCGTATTTTAGAGCGTTCATAAACACAGACAATTTTTTCCAAATGACAGTTAAAGGAGCATTAATGTGATTAATAATGCTAAAAATGACGATGCAGATAGTAAAGGTTTGACAAATGCAATTAGCAGAACATTTGCCAGTGGTAATAAAGGGTAACGTTAACAACTGCGAACACCAATAATTAACTAATAATAATGATATTACAAGCCAAACTTTCAAATTGTAGTACGTCTGAAATGGTGATGATGATGTCAGTTAAGTTGTTAGTTAGAGGCTGTGATGGTAATCATAATAACCCTTGCAGTAACGGAGACTATTTTAAATTTGTGGTGTAATTTATCATGTAATTTAAGATGAAGTTAATGGACATACTATGCAGAATTATTGACAATGATGATAATGATTTACACGATATTGCTGATGAAAAAATTAAATTTATTGGTGTGAGTTTGCCGAGGCGGTTTATGATGACAATAGTGATGATGATGATGATGATGATGATGATGATGATGAAGATGATGATGATGATGATGATGATCATTATCATGTGCATGATAACAGAAATGAGAATGTCGATAATAATGCTTACGGCAAAATTTATCATAACTATGATGATTATTATGATGCTAACGATAAATATTAAGGTGATGGCGATTATGATAATACAGATTACGGTAATGGTGATAGTTGTAATGTGAATGATAATTGTGCTAATGATAATAATGGAGATGATGATTATTTTTCTGACTATAAGAATGTTGACGGTAAGTGTGAAAATGATTAAGCTGATGATTATATTGGTAATGATAATGGTAACTATGATTATGACGATTATTATGATGTTTAATTATGATAAAATTGACAATGATGATTGCAATGATGATGATGATCATCATCATGATCACGGTGAAGGTGAGAATGGTGATAGCGATGTTTTTACCGATGACGACGAAAATGGTGATTACGATGATGATGATGTTGATGATGAGGATGATTATGATTATGGCACGCTTGTAGTTCAATTTGTTACGCTTGGAGTTTGTCAAATGTGGACGACTTAAGTGTAAACTACTTGGAATAATTATTTTTTTGCCGGTACTCTGCAGCTTTACCGACATAGCTACGCTCAGGTGGTATAATTTAGTGAAATTTGCACGCGCTTCTCCAGTAAGTGTGCATCATAAAATGACACAACTCATTGGTTTCACCGTTTGAAGCCTACCAGATATATATATATGTGGTCGCCGTGATTACACAAAAACCATTGGTATTATATAGATAAATTATTACGAGATTTGGTATTGCATAGTTGGCAGATCCACCTGTTAACACGGAATTAAAATTTGGTTTAAACTTGGATTTTGTTGACACCGAATAAACGTCTTGCTGAATCGGAGTTATACCAGTATGTGATGCATCAAAAGAAGGAGAGAGAAAATTCTTCTTTAAGCAAAAATGACTTCGTCGTCCAGTTTGTTATTGAGCTGATATTTCATTGACCTGTGTATTGTGAAGAATTATGAAATTTTGGAAAATTCAAAAAATATGCATGCAGAATCAATCGTTTTACTTCAGCATTGAGGATGTACAATCAGGCAAAAAGGATTATTTTAAAAAGAAATTGTTTTTGCTGTTCCAATTGGACGTCGGACGTGTAATCTACCAGATTTACTGTTAATTGTTGAGGTATTTCTGAGTTTTGTAGTTCATTCTGCTAGAAAAAAACATTACTTTGATCTAAATCATTAGCATAAAAGGTAAATAATGGTTATAGAACTTAACTAACAAATATGCATTAATGTATTAGGTATTGAGTATATTTCATTTTGCTTTCCACATATATGCATTGCGGTGTGATTCCGGCCAGCCAGTTTGTCGACGTACTCTGATGATGACCATAGATTGTCGAAACGCGTCAGAACGTGGGACTGACGGTAATTTTGTTGTCGTTGGACAACTGGTAAAAGAAAATGAGATTGGTGCTTACTCCAAGTTCACAACATGGATTAAAACAAATAGTTTGAATCACTCGTTTATATGTTTATTATAAATTGGCGTCCCACACATATTGTTATCAATTGAGAGATAGCAGATTAGAATGATACCAGAGGTAATTTGGTTGTTATGTAATCGCTGTGCCGCGCTGTCAACTTTCTTCTACCACATTAAATTTAATTGAGATCAAATTTAGCAGCAGCTGCAAATGTTAATTACTACTACTAGAATTTAAAAACTGTTTGTTACGGAGAACTAATATATATGCAAGTATGCATTAGGTGTTGCGAAACTAGTAATAAATTAGTTCAGTTGTGACCAGAAGGATAAACCAAACGCAGCATGAACGAAAAGTATAATCTCATGCAAACTCGTTTCGGGCTTACTGGTGACTCATCAGTAGGAGCCGGTATTTCACACCAAAATACATAGTGGTTAGAGGGCGTAATACTGGCTCCACGATGAGTCTCAGCCTGGTAATTTATGAATATTTTCGTTCATGCTACTATAGACCCCTATATATATATATATATATATATATATATATTGGATGAATTTTTGAAATATTTCTGGGTCCGAGGTACACAGTTGATCTCGCTTAAACACGATTAGAACGTATTGACCTTGGGTGTTCGTTGTAATATCAGTGCCTGTAAAGTCACGTTCTAAGTAGTACGCTGGCCGCGTTGGTTTTTCAACCTGACGATTGATGCCGGCTTAAGCACTAACGTTGTAAATTCGGTTATTAAATTGGGATCCCGGGTTGTCGCTTGGCACTATCCGTTACGCGAAGATCCGATTGATCGCCATTTCCAAGTACGCAACGACTTTGTCTTCATTTTGGCTGGGTGCGGATTCGTCCTTTTCATCCGATGGCTTCAACATCATTCATACTAATCACTGGAAATGAGGTTCAATCTAATCTTCGAAATGCCAGTCAACGAAGATTACATCGAACCTCATTTCCAGTGATTAGTATGAACGTCTGCTTTGGAATCTGGTGCTCTAACCACTGAGCTACCCTGCCGCACACTAGACACACTTTTTAGTCATATTCTAATTAATGTTTCTTGGTTAGCCTTTCCTTCAGATGGAGTCAATATGGCAACTCTTTAGACCTGAAACACTGCATGAATTGTTACGAATAGCAAGTTTTTGCAGCTATCGATTCATGTACATCGGTTACGCAACTAAACAATCATTCATTGCGTGGGTGGTGATAACAGTTCTTTCTTATATAATGTTCGCAACCTTGAGATAGAAACCAATATCACAGTATCTAACTTGTCGCACAGCTTAGAAAAGCTTCCGCCAAGCACACGTACTGACACGCTTCGACGTCCAATTATCGTCATCACAGCGCGACGGCTAACAGTCTAGCCAAGATCAAAACGCAACGCGTATTTTTTTTAGTTTTTTAGTTTATAGTTTTGGTCCAATTTAGACTAATTTTTTACAATTGATAGCACTCGGTAAAATCTTGAATTTTCCTCATTTTCAGGTGATGTAATTTTCGGCCTCAATTGATGGGTTCTCACTTGTCCCTTCTTCTTTAAGCCTTCAATTAACTGATTGTCTGAAATGACGTTGGGACAAGATTTTCCATTGTTCTTTTTCCAAATTTTGGAGCCCGAATTTCCAGCCTCATCTTCAGGGTGCCGCACAAGAAAAATGCGGTCAAATCCACAACAAGAAGGACAGCACTGCGCACCCGAATGCATCTTTTAATTTTTTACAAGATAGGCAGTAACTATTACACATAAATATTAGCTAATCAAAGCAAAAAACTAATGGAAGTTTGTAGAGATTGTATGATACATGTCACTTGTGTATATGGTTTGGATTTTTGCCCTGGCGAGTACTTCAATTCGTCAAATTGTATGACCTGGTTTCCTGATGCATGACATTTGGTTATTCATATCTGTGTCAAATAGTACCCAATATAGGCCTAGCGTACCGTCTAATTTAGGAAAGTGGGCACACTTATCTTCTCGTGCAGATTTTTTCGCTTGTTCGTTTGTTTCGGTTGTGCGTGTTATTTAAACTGACATTCATAGCACACCGTCAGTCTAGATTTGCTTGGCAGAACATATGTTTATTTCCTATTTTTCTGCCCCAGATTTGTTGCAAAACATTTTTATTTTCTGACATCTGAAGTTATGTGGCTTTCGCGTTTTGCCGAATATACGTGTTAACTTTGTTTATTCGCAGTCAATCAAATACTGTATTGTGCTCCTTCAAAAACACCAATACCATTGTATTCAACCATTCGCCGCGCAACATAGCCAAACTACCGACAGTGACACGTACTGACGCTCTCCGACCTTCCAGGACAATCATCAACGAGGATCAAACTGCAATGCATATACAATAATCAAGGTTTCGAACTTGATATATATAAACACCTGACCCATTAAGTACTTACATTTTGTCAGTATAAACTAATTTAAACAATAATTGATTGCGCGGGTGGTGGTAACAATTCTTTAAATCAAGTTTGCGTGCTTGAAGTAAACACCAATCCCATTGTATTTAACCAGTCATCGATTAGTTTTGTTATGTTGTTCTGACTGGTTAGGCGCAATAGGATGTGTTTACTAACACCTAACTTTATTAAGAGAATAAACTAATAATTGTATAGTGTAGAAAAAGCCAAGTCATCCAGTAGACCGGTTTCGTCCTTGTTGGGAACTCATCACGTACTGGTCAGAATTTGCCTCGCATTCTTGATTATAGTAATAAATATGACCCAACACTGTACCAATGTCCATTTAATTACAATACTAAATAGGCTTAACACGAAGAAGAGGCTAACCGGAAATTGTTTGTGGCGTTTGGCACGAGTGACGCCGGAAATAAGTGTAAGCCTCGTATGAAAATGTTTCGCAGATCGAGGCGAGATCACGGCAACTTCTGGCAAGCTATTGGCAAATTCCCGATGACAAAATCGGTTTGCTGGAGGAATATTCGTTTCAACCCAAGTCAGCGCTTACTTTATACGTAAAATTTATAGGCAATCAAAATTGTGCCATTACATTATATGTATCTGGTGATCGTTGATGTAAAATTTTTGTTCTATAATGTCATTTCCACTGTTTTATTATGCCATTTGATGAAAAGCCTGTAATCAGCAACTCTGACGTTGATCATGGAAGGTCGAAACGCGTCAGTGTGTGCGTCTGGCTGTAGTTCGTCAATGTTGTTCGACGACTTCTTAAATGCAATGGGATTAATGTTTACTTCAATCTCGCTAATTGAATTTAACGAATTTTTACCACCACACATGCAATCAATGCTTGTGTAATTGTTTTACCTATATATATATATATATATATATATATATATATATATATATATATATATATATATATATATATATATATATATATATATATATATATATATATATATATATATATATATGTATATATATATTGTGATTTCAGTTAGACCTCCCAAAAGTTCAACACCTTTACATTTCAAACAACTATTCTATTCTCTAAATTTACCTTGCTCAGTATTTCTATGCGTAATTGAACATATCTGGTTAGGCCGAGGTGTATTAATAAAATATATGTTTGAGTCTGGGTGTGTGTGGATGTGTGTGAGAAAGAGAGCCAGACTTTATGAGAGAGAGAGCGAGTCAATGTGTGTCTGCATGATATTAGAGTATTTAAATTATTTAATAATATAATAATAATAATAATAATAATAATAATAATAATAATAATAATCAGTAATAAGAAATAATTAAATTTGTGTGCGTGTGTGTGTGTGTGTGAGAGAGAGATAGACGAGCCGGTGTGTGAATGAGTGATATTAAAGTATATACATTAATGAATAATAATAAATATTAGTGATAATAAATAATAAATAATTAAAATGATTAATAATAATTGGTGATATATATATGTGTGTGTGTGTGTGTGTGTGTGTGTGTGTGAGTGAGTCAATGTGTGCGTGAGGGAGATAGAGAGAGAGAGAAAGCCGGTGTATTTCTGCGTGATGTTAAATTATTTAAACCGCATTTTTGTATGATTACTAATCAAAATGATTACGACTAAAAACTGGGTCAAGCACTGCAAGCGGCATGGGGTCTACAACGATGCATCGCACACGAAGTGATTAAAACTCCTCGAAGACGCAAAGATTAACGCTAACATACCCGAGAGACTAGAAATCTGTGCACAACAATCGCAATTCGCCTTGATATTAGAAGTGTCAATCTCCGTCAAATGGAGTAGGTTGGCAATTTATCTCTATTTGCAGATAGGAATATTAAACAAAGCCGACAGCTTTTGCTTTTGGGTGACATTTCAGGCCAGTTTATCAGGTCAAGCCGCCAATTTAATTATTATTACTCATTAATGAATTCCTTACATATTGTTTATATATATATATATATATATATATATATATATATATATATATATATATATATATCAAATTTAAGTGCATAAGCACATATATTTTACGTACGAAGAAGCAATTTATCAAAAGAATCCAGCAGCATTTACCGCAGAAATTGCTTAAAAAAGTCTTGGCACCGTCAGGGAAATCAGCTATATCCGATCATATATTGGAAGCGGGGCAACCGGTTAATTTGGCCAATTTCTCAATTCTACATATAGCAAGATCAGAAAACTTGTTATATATTCATGAAACCCTTTATATAAAACAACAAACACCTGGCCTAAGCACTCAAAAGTTTCATCACCATAATATTCTAATCGACGAGATAAGGTAGGAATAAAAACTACTGTAAACATTAAAATAAATATAAATAGATCTATCTTGAATGAGGATACCACATTTGCCACAAGTTGTATTTTTTCCTGTGCGGATGGTGTCAACTCTGAAGATGGGACTGGAGATGAGGTCCCGAAAATTTGTGAAAAAGTGTAGAAAATCTTTTTTCACCGTCGTTTTCATTGAAGCAGCTGATGGAAGGCTTCAAAATAAAGGGACAGATCAGCTGAAAATGTACAGTATTCAAGACTTTTTCCGATCTACGAGTTGTATCAATTGTCCCGCACAAGAAAAATGCGGAGAAATCCACGAAAAACACCTAAATATTCAAATGTTTCATCAACACGATATTCAAATCGACTGGCCACGAATCAGACAATCCAACAACAATTTACTAGCAGTTAGATACTGTTTGTTGCGGAGCACTACTATATATATGCAAGTATGTATTAGGTTTTGCGAACCTAGTAACAAATTAGTTCAGTTATGACCAGAAGGATAAACCAAAGGCAGCATGAACGAAAAGTATAATCTCATGCACATTCGTTTCGTGCTTACTGGCGACTCATCAGTAGGAGCCGGTATTACGCCCTTTAACCACTATATATTTGGTAGAAGAATATGGAATAA
>JAQBSW010011848.1:0-18673 GCA_029291075.1 Eudiplozoon nipponicum
ATTCTATTCTATTCTATTCTATTCAATTCTATTCTATTCCACTCTATTCTATTCTGTCTTATTCTATTCTATTCTACTCTATTCTATTCTATTATATTCTATTCTATTCTATTCTATTCTATTCTATTCTATTCTATTCTATTCTATTCTATTCTATTCTATTCTATTCTATTCTATTCTTTTCTATACTGTTTACGCAAAATTATAAATTGTTACCTAAAATATATTTAAAAGTGAATTGATTACTTGTTTCTTTATCCAACGCAATTTATTTGATCATATATATTTTTCAAAAACAATTCATTTTGTGCATTATAAAATGTAACTCGATATTTATTTTCATGTCCAAAGATTTTTTTATTGATTTAATAATTTGTAGGAAATAATTATTTAATCCCTTTGGTGAAATAAGCATTTGGTTTTTTGTTCTCTTATTTCAAACTTCGTTTTTATATTCTCCATTTCTATAGGAGTTCGTAATTTGGGAAACTTGGAATCCGTGGTTATTTTGCGCGACATATTATTCAATATTCTACTCAAGATAAATACAAATTTAATGATATTTTTTTATATTTACTGTTAATATCTAACATGAAGGTTACGTCTACTAATCATATTTTACCACTTGAAAGTTATTTAGATTTCTTCTCACACAAAATATCAATATCATTAAATCGATAATTTATTATACGTACAACGCATAATGAACCATTGTTGAACTGAATCTCGCTGGCACTATATAAATATCATTAAACGTGCTTTCAATGGTTGACTTTAAAAATGATATCACAACTGCTTCTTTACCCATTCGTGTCACATGAGCTTTCCAGTAAAATAATATATTGATTTTAAAGCAAAATTTATTGTCACTTCAAGTTTCTATAATAGCCGCACTAGATTGGTCCGATCTAACCAAAACGAAGGACTCTTAGTGTAAGCCTTAGCTGTATTTTACACTGATCCGCCTCAAATTCAGTTAATGAAAATTTATATAAACAATATATCACACATACGAATTTGTTTTAGAAAGTTCTCAATTGGGTTTTACGAATATGGTGCAGGTTTCTTATAGAAACATTGCTTAAACTTTGCTTTAACAGGCAACCAACTGGTTAATTATTATTGGTTCATTTTAAATTTATCTTATGTTAGTCTTTTAATTCGGTTAAAATCGAGTGAATCTTTAATTGTTTAACCTTTAAAAAAGTCTGACTAATGGTTGACATAATGCTGATAGCCTATTTTTTAATTTGCTTAAACATGTTTTTCACGCTTCTTAATTAAAATTTGAAAATATTACATTTGTTCTCATGTTCAGGATCTTCTGTCTTTAGTGAATTGGACTATGGGCTTCCTTCCACCCATATTATGCGTTGCATAAGTTGCTATTGCTGCATTTTAAATTATTAACTGTTGATGAGAATAAATGGCGTTTAAAATAAACAAATATGTGCAGAAAATATATTAGTCTTAATATTTCTTAATTCCCATTTGTATTTAATTTAATTTTGGCTGCAGCAATTTGCGGGATTTACAGCAAACGTGAATATTGACATAAAAGAAAACTGTTATTAATGTAAAACTGAGAAATATATTGTATTTTGAAGCATTAGAATCATTTTATGGAGAAAAAATCGGATAGAAAGGCACGTATAAATAATTTCGGTAAAATTACGATGTTGTTCGCTAACAATTCACCAGATCTGGCACAAGCTGATGTCTACGATTTTGAGTTCTTTTTCGAATGGTCGTATATGAGTCATTTTAATCAAGTCTGCGATATTAATTTAAAAATCCGACCAATTATGAACAAATATTTGGCAGTATAAACTAAGCACTGTGTAATGTACAAAAGGAAATTCAACAAATAGACATGTTTTGTTCCTATTGGGAACTCATCACGTACTGTCCAGAATTTTCCGCGGACAGGGCTCGAAAAGGGACACGTCTGCTTTTGAATCAGCTTCTCTAATCACTAATATAAATGGTCGTATTTAATGTTGGTACTATCACTGTTTAAAGGCGCATGCTTTAGTGTGATTACACGTTTTGACTGTTTCATATTACATGCCATAGTGCTAAATTCAAATTACGTTTGCCCAGTTAGCACAAGATTCATGCGATAATGGAATTAGCGAATGTGTTTCAACTGAACAAGACATGCTCAAAAATTGTTTCGATGTAGGACATTAATAATGCATGAATTAATCACGGTGTGGAAGGAAAACATATATATTTTAAAATGAAAGGTCAAATATGGCCTTAAATGTGTATTTTTGTTTTTCTATATATTATTGATTATGATTAAGATTGTGCTCTTTCTTTCGGCATAAATATGAAAGACTTGAATTTTCTTTCTCTCCAAAGTTCCACCAAAGGCACTGAAAATATATCCGTTAACCGGCGAAATCGCTTACGAGAACGAGACACGTCGGTTTGTTTGTCAAACTGAGGAGGGGAGTAACCCGAGCGCGAAAATAATGTGGAAACTTGAAATTCCATCTGTCAAATTCCTTCGAAATTCAGACTCGCAAATGAAGCAGATATTATTAGGAAAAGTAGAAGATTCTTCGCACGCTTTAAGGCAGGAAAATGAGCACACAAAACCTGGTGCAAATAAATCAAACGAAGAAGTCATCTACCCGATTCCCAGCAGTGATTTTCAACTGGTTGGCGATGATAATTCAGCAGATAACCATTTGCAGCACAGTAAGTCTAGAATACCGACTAAATATGGAATTGAATCATAAATAAAGAGCGATAATAGATTAAAAAATACTAAGGATTTAATCACTTATTTCAGTGAGGTTTAGTTTTTCCTTTTCATAAATATGAATTAGCGTTCCTATTTATCAACTGTATATGGTAAACAATAGTTTATGTCATTCAAAGTAAAATTATAGATTACGTAAGCATTTTGTTCAGGTTACTTAATCAGGTGTTCAGAGCACGCATCGATTGAACTGTAACATTGGAGCAACGTCGGCTGTGCATTGAAGGTACAAGTTGAGCAGCCAACCAATTTGAACCGTGGGCGCAGATCCCACGTGAGGGTAGAGACTAATTTTCTTGCGGAGTATACGTGCTATTTATCTCATGAACCGGGACAAGCTTAGAACAGAATATTGTTACGAAGCCCATGTCAAATCTCATTCTCTTCATAAGTTGCTAATGGCAGGCTTTGATGTCTAAATCCGAGGGCATATTTTTAGTCTTCTTTTAAATATTTTAGTTCCCGTGAATAAATTTTTAAATGTATATGATCTTGGTCATTACAGTTAATTCAAGATATAATCAATCTTTAATCAGAAGAAGTTCTTCCTTTTTCTAAATACATAGGTAAGTGGCATTATCAATCCAGCCACCTTTTGTAATAAAAAAAATGCATTGACTGATATAGAAGTACGTAACAGACATTATGCGATATCGAAAAGTGAGAAAGATAGAAGTAGGCAGAGCCAAATCATTTTTTGGTCCGTTCAAGCTTTGGTTGTGTTAATAATTTTGCGCACTATTTGTAAATATCGAATTCGAAACTGTATCAGCGGCTCTTGACAATGAATTCTCTAGATTTTTAAACTCCGCTTAATGATGTATACTGGTTGCCTGTTGCCATTAGAATACGGCGGTTGACTCTAGTAAATATGGCCACTTTAAACAGTTCGAGTTTGATAACAGCTAAGGAAACGAATACACGCTAGATGCAGTATTTGTTAAAGTTTTGAAAAACGCTCTCTCAATAGGATATCCTTGTTGAGGTCAGCTTTTGTACCCTGATTAAGCTGGAAGTTGTAAAGCTGCTAATGTGGGCTTGTAGCGCAGTAATTGAAAAATGCAGATAATCCAATAAACATGAAACGCATGCGCGGATGAAATACAAAATTCTTGTAATTGTTGAATTTTAGTTTAGTCTTCTAGTAGTTTATCATATATTTTTTTACCATTTTTGCATTATCTGGTTGATATATACATTACCTTTGTTATCTACCTGGTCTGTTATAGCTGATATTTTGACCAGGTAAACAAATCGAATAACGCCAATGTTTCTGGAAATAGTATATTTAATAAAGAAAGTTCGAATCAAAATACTTGAAATATATCATGAATTTTGTTTCTAATTCGGCCATCTTTATGGATTAGAGTCCTAGGCAGTTTTCTACTTTATACTTCTAGCCTGAGATGAAACTAACCTATCAAAGAACGGTGACAGAGTAGCAGGAATTCACGCGATTAACAAAATTTAAAAAATAATATTAAGATATTTATTGCCATTAATTTTTTTTAAATTCCGAATAAATGCTCTGTCAATTGACATTTTTTTCAACAAACATTACTTTAATCAACATTGCGATCTTGATATAAACACATGACCAATTATATAAATACATTTGCCAGTACAAAATAAGTCTTGTGTAGTTTGGTAAACCGGTTTCGTCCTTTTTGGGAACTCATCACGTACTGGCCAAAATTTGCTGCGGACAGGGCTCGAACCTGGCCATGTCTGCTTCGGTATCTGTTGCTCTAACCACTGAGCAACCATAACCCTGGTTCAAGCCCTGTCCGCGAAAAATTATTGCCAGTGTTTGATGAGTTCCCAATAAAGACGAAACCGGACTTCTGGATGAATTTCTTTTTCTACATTATACAATGCTCAGTTTAAACTAACAAATGAATTTACATAATAAGTCGGGTGTTTATACAAGATCGCAAACTTGATTGAAGTATTTTCTATCACCGCCAGCGCAACCAGTGTTCATTTAATTCAACCAATAATATTTGTTTCTCAATAAAAAATGTGGAGGTCAGTGCTACGTAATATTTACAAAATGGTCCACACCAATTTCGACAACTACTACTTCTAACTTTATTTATTCCGGAATCGTCAGTGATCTTTGATATGTCAAATATTATTGAATATTTTTTTCAATTTTAACAAAAAGAATTATTACCTTAAATCAAAAAGCACTTGGTGATGCGAAGCGCAGCATAGTTCATAAATTATTATTTATTAACATATATTTCCAAAGCTAATTGGCAAAACGAAAATAGACACAAAAAAGGCAATGCACAACCAAGCACACAAAATTAGACGAAAAATCACCTATTTTAAGTTATGCAAAAAATTTTTTTATCAATGTTACTTTTGGCGAAAACTACTACCATCAAATATTTTGGAATTTAGATACTGTTTCTGGTGGAGAACTAATATGTATGCAATTGTGTATTAGGTGTTTTGCACCAAGTATCAAATTATTTCAAAATTGACCAGACGGATAAACCAAAGGCAGCATAAACGGGAAGTATAATTTCGTGCACATTCGTTTCGTGCATACTGGCAACTCATCAGTAGGAGCCGGTATTACGCACTTTAACCACTATATATTTGGATGAAGAATTTGTTATTGGTCCTATTTGCCCACATTCATCGCCCGAATATGTAGTGGGTAAAGTTTCGTAAAACCGGCTCCCACATATGAGTTTTCAGTAATCCGGATTCGAATGTGCACGAGATGATGCACCCATTTTATGTTATCATAGTTTCATACTTCTGGGGATATTTGAACTAATTTACTTCTAGATGCGCAATACCGAATGCATACTTTTGGAGCTTCGTGGTTTTTCGCTAATAAACATTCCGAAATCAGTCTGTTTTGCCATTAGTTTATTGTTAATGCTCTTTTCAGCTATTGTGAAAGTGCTGTTCCATTAAAAAATTTTAATAAGACTAGCGGGCTCTTGGAATCGCTTCAGTGTACAATTATCAACCGGCAAACGTATTGTTTTCCTGTTTACTTTGACTAGTATTACTGTTTACTAGGTTGGCCAGACGTCAATAATAAATTAAGTCTCAGCACCAAGGAAAATATGGATATCGTACGTTTCATTGAGCTTTGCCATGTTTACTCCATTTTTTCGGTAAATAATGTCAACAAAGGCACGTGAATAAGGCTTCGTCCAAGAATCTGGTTTTTAGATTGTTATTATTTCTCAAAATTGGTTCTATTTGGCGTATCTTTTGAAAATAACTATATTAGTACCATTTCCTCATATCAATATATATATATATATATATATATATATATATACATATATATATATATATATATGGGGACTTGGCTTCGAAGACTCATTGCATTAAGCTTGACATGACGCCGATTCGAATGTAATCTGGGTTCGTGGTGTAGTGCTGACTCCTACTGATAAGTCAATACTAAATGCGGGCGTGCATGAGATTACACCATTTTTTCATGTTAACATTGGCATATTCTTATACTACAATTAAAAATAATTAATTATTAGGTACGCCATACCTGGTGCATAAATTCAGGATGATATTTGCTTTAAAAAGAACCTGGCACATATTATTTGAAAACAATTAATTTTACGCCACCAAACAGATTAAATCTGTGCTATGATTCGAACGAAATTACTACATAAAGCGTCATGTGGATAACTTCTGCCGATTAGTAAATAAGTAAAAACTACATTATAGTTTTAAAGAACCTCGATACCTGGAAGTGATTCCGCAAAATCAAACATGCCTTTCACCTGATAGTATACCAGGTGTTTTTAACTTATGAAAATCGAAGCCCTGCCAATAGCCGCATACGTAACTTTTGGCAATCTCTATCTGGCGCTGAATAAGCAAACGAAATTCGTCCATGATGTCAATTTAAATTGGTGAATAATGTGTATATTTATGCTTTCATGTGTTTATGTTTACGGAAAGAATTTTTTGCGAAAATATTTGCGCCCCCTGATTATAATTTTTTTGCTTTAATGATGTAAATTAATTCCTTAGGCTTTTATTCAATTTTATAAATCAACATTTTATTATATTCATGGTCATCAACAATATAAAAATTATACTTTTTTAACTTTGTATAAAAATGGTTGCACAAATATTTATGCGTTTTCCCCGAAACGTTGCCGAAGTTGGTTAAGCGATGCACAATATTATTTAACTTTCAATTAATTAATAAAAATAGTTATACTTAAATAATCATATTAATCTTAAGTGCTCTGTTTCAAGTCCTAATTCTAACTCTAATGCCTTTGTGAGTTGTTATAACCAATTTTCTTAGACTTCCAATAGGGCTAAATTTTGAAAGTTTACATATTACAGCGAAGTCCTCTAAGTGGTACTTTTGCACTAGGTGCCGCAAAATAAATTTAAAATAAGCAAATTCTACAATAACTTTAAGTGGAGAATATATGACATCCTACTAGACATCGAGTTCCAACTAGCTATCCCCAATCTGTCATTAAAGGACAGACACCATGTAACAGGGGAAAGTGGTATTGAAATTAACATTTATATAATTAAATGAACATAGGTTGCAGGGAGATGATAAAATTTACTATAATCAAGTTTGCGATCTTTATATAAATAACTGACTCATTATATACATACAAATGTCAGTATAAACCAAGTATTGTATAGTGTAGAAAAGGCAATTAATCCAGGAGACCGCTTTCGTTCATGTTTGGAATTTATCGTTTACTGTCCAGAATTTGCCACTAACAGCTCTTGGACATTGTCATGCCTACTTCAGAGTCTGTGACTCAAACAAATCATCCACCATGGTCCACGCCACACACAAATTTCAACTACATACTATGTAATATTATTTTGATTAGCCTATCCATCAGGTGGAGCAAATATAAAGAAGCATGATTTGCAATAATTGCTATGACCACTGGCGCAACCAATGATCGTTTACTTATATAAATGTCCAAATCGATTTCAATTCCGCAGGAAACGTGGTTTCCGCTCTATCATGACAGATTTCGGGTGATTTGATTGAAATTTAGCTTTGCATAATTATGAAATTTCGTAGAATTGTCCAATTACCACAAATTGTCAAAAGGCTTTATAATTTATTATTAAAGTTGTCGGATATGTAATATAAAATTTGAAAGACATGATCCTTTAACTGAACAAAATTTGTATTATTTGTTATTTAATAATTATTTATTTATTTTGTACTGTACATAAATGGATTGATATTTATATAAAGATCGCGACCTATATTTAACGAATTATTAACACTGCCCGTACACCAATGTTTGGTTAATTTTATTATATTTGTTTTCGAGGTAAGTTCTTTTTATGTGTTTGCAACGTAAGACGAAAGAAGACATAATACTTAAAGCACATTATTATTATGGTTACTTTTTTATGCAACGCAATTAAAAGAGGTGTTTTTCTGCAATTGTTTACTAATATGTCCCTGTGCATGCAATGATACCTGTAGTTTATGCGTATTTTTTAATATCCTGTTGGTCGTAATTGAACTAATTTGTTACTCGCTATGTCTCTGCGACAAGGAAATTATAAAAATCTGAAACAAAAGCACGTGTGCCGAAGTACACCAGATTTGTAGTGAATTTAAAACGTATTGTCAAATGTAAATTAGATGTTGTAACAAATTAGTACAAATATGACCAGAAGGATAAACCAAAGTCAGCATGAACGGAAAGTATAATCTCGTGCACACTTGCTTCACGCTTACTGGCGTCTCATCCGTAGGAGCCGGTATTACGCCCTTTACCTACTATATATTTGGGTGAGGAATGTGGGAAAATAAGATGATACAATCTCCTATATGAATGTGTAAACCTGCAGTAGTGAGGCTAACTTCATATAATGTCATCGACAATGCAACTCCAACGCCAACTCATTATGTATAATATATATATATATATATATATATATATATATATATATATATATATATATATACCGATTCTGTAAAGGGTACCAACACTAGGGCATTTGTGTCAGTACCCGATACCAACGTTATGTTAACGAATTGCCAATAACAGCTTAAATAATTTGCGATTCATTATATTTCATTTTAAAAACGAAAAATTAATTTAAGTTTTTTTAACACGCCATTTCCTCAAACAAATATGTTTCACAATTTATTCTAGAAAAAATTGATCCTTTATCTAATGGTCATTTGGCCAGCTCGACGATCCAGTTGACAATGCGCCGCAAGTATCACAATGCTCAACTTGTCTGTTCTCTCGAGTGGCAGGCCTCGAATCTTTCGGAATCCGCGCTGAGATCCGAAAGCAAACGCGTTAATACAAATGTAGTCTCTGACGGGTATACGTATATGGGGATAGAGAAAAATTCTTTGCTGCCATCCAACTCGAACTCGACTAAATCACATAGGAATAACAAAGAGCTGAAAATGAAGCCGACAAATGACCTAACGCCAAAACCAGTTGCACCAGTCATTACGAGGATTATGCTCAATTGTAGGTAGTGTTTAATTAAACATATGTTTTCGAATTCAGGCTTTTTTAATTTTTTTTAAATAAAATTTTAATGGTTCTTCCAAATTATTAAAATAAAAATTTTGTTGATACTTCTACGTGCTTGAAAATTAATTTGAACAAATCAAGACATCATGGATAGGCATGAATGTCAATCCATATGATTTGCTTATCCTTATTCTATAAATTTCACTCTAGATAAGAGTACGCACATATGTTTTTTTAGGTTTTTGTGTGTGTGGGTCATGATGTGGGTATTTTCGTGCATACATGTGAGTATGGGAGAATAAATAATGAGACCAGATATTATGGCAGACAATAAAATACATTAGAAAGTAAAATATATACAAATAGATCTGTCTTGAATTAGGATTCCACAATTTGTTTATTTTATTGTGAGTATGATGTCAACCATGAAGATGGAATTAGAAATTAAGTCGCAAAATTTTGGATATATTCGGAAAATCTGGTTCCAACGTCACTTTAAGACAAGAAGCTGGTGGACGACTTCAGACTGACGGGACAAATGATAACCCATCAATCAATGCCAAACACAATCTGAGCATCTGTATATGTGAATGAATCAATATTTTACCGACCTACGAGTGCTATCAATTGTCCCGCACAAGAAAAATGTGGAATTAAATTGAAAGATGAGAGCGCTGCGCACGTAGAAAACAGTTAATTATTTTTCATGTTCAATTATTTTAATAATAATTTTACTGTTCCTTTATTGAGCGAGTAGATTTAATAATGTAGTTGTCCGTGTAGGCAAAGTTCGGTCAACTAATTTTACAATAAAACCCAAAATCCTAGACGACTTCAAGCTTAACGTTAAAAAAATATATATTATGAAACCGGTCATTGTTCCAATCGACTACAGCTTACGTCCTGAAGTTGGTAGTGTGTTATCTAATGACAACAACGGTTTAGAGTTTGTAAAGCACTAGCTAATAGTATCATCACAATTTTTAGGCTTATTAATTTGCAAATTTACGTTAGACCACCGTTCTTTTTATGAAGAGATATTCATAAATAACTAACACATTTTACTGAATCATTTTTGGATTTCGTATATAACTATTGGCTAAACAAAAGGCGTTTTCCATCTGCCATAGAAACTCTCGGACAAAAACACGATGCACTTAATCTGAACTCGTTCGTTTATGATTTTACAAACTGAATTTATTTTGTCATAAATAAAAAATACTTTCTTCATATTCGTTCAAATGTAAGTTTGGAAGGGCTTGAATAAAGAATTTTACTTGATACCGCAGTATTACAAATAAAAGCATGAAGTGATCAGTAAATGACTCTTCGACCTTACAGCACATCGATTAGCGACTAAATTATATATATATATATATATATATATATATATATGTCTGTGTGTGTTTGTGTGTGTGTGTGTGTTGGTTTGTGTTGGTTTGTGTATGTTGAAAATGATTGATTTTGTCATTTTACCGAGCATATTATAAATAATTTCATTGGCGATTTCTTATTTAAATATTAAAACTTTATTTTAACTATAACTTATAAGTCAGTATTATATTGAATTTTATACATGCACCAAATTTAGAAAAGATTAATAAAGTTTATCGCAGAATGTATTCATCCGAAATTCCTGGCAGTTACAGCATAAGTGAGTATACTAATCTGTATATTCATTATTTATTCTAGTTTGTACGATTTCTAATTTTGAGCAGTGTCAATATAAAGGTCGATTGGATCTGTACGTTTTTCTTAATCTGACTATAGGAAATTCTATAAAACTAGTGTGTTTCAAATGATTAAAGCGATTTTCATTTTAATTATGTCAATACTATAATCAGACTTAATCATCCACAGATGCTTAAACAGTACTGCAACATCTTTATATCTAATACTGGTATTAATACCTGGATAGAGCTAAAGAAATACGAAAAAGAATTACATATTAAAGGGAATTTGATACACTCAAGCATCGCAGACAACTGCAAAATTGAACCTCGAAGACAGTTATTTGGAAACTAAACAAAAGCCAAGTGCATATTCCTGATGAACAGATAAACTTTGCAAAACTCAATTCAAGAGTTAAATGGTCAGTTTTGATGATCATGTACAAACTGAATTTAAATTTTAACGGTTGCCTGTTTGAGCCTAGTAACATTTTGGATTCTCACCTAACTTACATGCTCAAGCTGGGCGTTCGAAAACAATTGATCTCTTACTAATAAATTAATTCATTCAAGCCAAAAAACTATGATTGATATATTATTTTAAAAAACAAATTCATGGGTCGCCTGGATTCATGACATTTGGTTCGTAAGCCGGATTCCCATTGTTATGCTAATAACTGTTTCATCAAAACAAGATAAATGTTGGCTTTTACTGCTTAGGTATTTATTTAATCGGCTAATATTCATATCAAATCTGCTACGAAATCTTGAGATACCATATTTAAAAAAGTCACTATATTTTACGGAGAACTAATATGTATGCAATTGCGATTTAGTTTTTGCTCACAATGTAACAATTTAATTTAAAAAACCAAAGGCAGCATGAACAGAAAGTTTTAATCTCGTGTGCAAATTTGTTTCTGGCTTACTGGCGACCCATCAGTAAAGCTGCTATTAGACCCTATGCCTACTATATATTTTGGTGAGCAATGCGTAAAAATTGTGCAGTACAAACTTCTATACGAATGTGTAAACCTGCAGTAGTGGAGCTAACTGGATATAATGTATTCTTAAATGCGAATTCCAAAATATATCACTTTATATAAAATATATACCAAGCCTGTAAATGGTACCAACATTATGGCTATTGATACGAATACTATGGTTGCCGAAAAGGTACATGGTACCAACAATATGGGTTTCAGTGTAAGTTAAAGTTCACTAAAATTGAGAATTACTACTATATCTATGCACCTGTTACTCCAGCTTATCCATACACTCTGACCTTTATCGATATCAGTTATCACTTTCGTGGTAATGATGACATATAACTCTATGGTACTGTATGTTGCATTGTGTATTATTAATTAAAAAAGAAGAAGGATTTACAGGTCAGAATGAACAAATTCTACAATCTCATCTACACGTGCGTTATGTGCTCACTGGCGACTCATAACGAGTAAATGGTATTATTCTTTATGTCCGCAATGTATTTGATCAAAGAATCTGGAACAAATGGACGGTGCAATGTCTCTACATTAATGTTAATTAAAGCAGTAATGGATTTAACTTCATATTAAGTCTTCGACAATGCGACCTCAAAGCGTACTCACTATATGTAATATATACAAATGTTGTAAAGTGTAGCAACGCAAAGATTTTCAAAATGCATATTTTCATAAAGCAGAAGTGGCATTTATCGGCATTGAGCTTGAACTGGAGGTGATGCAAGCAATCGTTTGTTTGTACCCTCATTTCACACTCGCTCTAAGTTTACATTTTTCTACTTTGGTTGACCATTCAATACTAGTACAAAACTATGTTCAGTTGTAGATAAATGAAAAGAATATGAGACAAAAACGGTTGTTAATGTCTGATAAAATTTATATTTCGTTCTACACACGGAAATGGTGCTAAGAATTTCACTAAGGCTAGCATTCCAATAGAATATATATATATATATATATATATATATATATATATATATATATATATATATATATATAATCATATGAAAACGATCAGGAAATTAATACGAGGTTCTTATTTGAAACCGCTAACGTAGAATAATGTTCATGTTTGCACAAATCAATCTGCATGCATTTATTCTGAAATTGCTGGCTCATTTATGTTCTTTTGATAAATATATAATAGGTTCTACCTGAAGAAAATACGTTGAAGTTTTCAAAGATTTGCTATGCAGTAGCTCACGTGTATTCACGCATATGTACTCTCACCCTATGTTTCAAATTTCGGTTTGTTTTGCCTCCCTAAATTCTACATAAATATGCTCATACTTGAGGTGAAAATAAGAGAAACTTGCCTGTTGTCCGATTAAACTTCTTCGCGCATGATAATTGTATTATGATACCCATAAAATTTTAAATTAATTGGCTCAGCTAAGTGAAAATCTGCTAAGCATCGCGTATAATGTGTCATTTTCTGTTGTGTTTTAAGATTTTTTGTCTCCTGCTGTTATGTACAATGCACATAGAAAATATTTGTTTTATTGAAATTCATCGTGATTTCTTGCTGATTATCATATAATTTAAGAGTCCTAAGTAACACAGCTCAATACTTCAGCCAATTTTTGCTCGATTGTTATTCTGATTTTGTGCCAAAAATGTGTCTTGTCTTTCAAATAAAGGTAAAAAATCTCTCTTCGTGGTAGGTTTTATCTTGGTTGCTACTATAGGAAATAAAAATGATTTAACGTAAGTATAAAAAAGAAATTCTTCCTAGTTTAAAATTTTGTGAAATTATGTAAAATTAAAAAAATGAAGAAAACTGATAATCAGATTATGTAGAAAATTTTAACTATTTAAATAAGCTTTCCAGAATTACCTTTTTCAAAAATTTATCGATTATGTCTTCAAATTTAAATGAATTTAAAAACTAAACTTTCAGAATGATCTCCGTACGGTTAACAAAAATATTCTGAAAACTGCTTTTAACAATATAAGTAAACATTCCTTGTTTTTCAAGCATGGGTGATACTTTTAAAAATTGGCATTCTAATCAGGTTCAATTTCTGCGAGGGAGTCTGAATTGAGAGCAGCATTTCTTGTCTTCAATAACTCTCATGTACATTTCAGTTTAATCGTTGCTGGATAGCAAGAAGTACAGCAATAACTATGACCGTGTAATCTTGAAACGTATAAGCACAAACGATTGGTTGAATACAGTGCATTATCTGTTTGTCACCAGTACGCATAATTGATTAAAACAATTAATGTGGACACACGCGAAATCATTTAAATAATTTATTTAAGTATAGCAATAATAAAAAAATTAATGTTCGTGACTTCTTGAAAATTACGCTGTCGACAATTAATGTGAATTCTTCTATGAGTGAGAGGCTTTTTATCAAATTTTCCACACATTATATATGCATTTCGGCTTGGTCCTCATTAGTCAGTGCTCTGTTGGTGACCATGGAAAATCAAAATACGTCGGTAACTGTGTCTGACGTTAGCAAATTGAAAATTGGTTTTGGTGTTTATTTTCTGACAATGATACATCAGCATATCTTTAAATTAAGTAATCTATGAACTACGCTGTGACCTTGATTGATTGCTACCTGTAATGATAAAAGTTTGATAAACCGCCATAAATTAATCCGAAATCCTATAACCGAGATGCCTTCAGAGTCGGTATTCCATTCTGCAGGCATTTTATCTTATGCCACAGGTATCGCTGGCCCAATACGGTTAGAAAGGCCGCCCCAGTTCAAATTTACATGTAAAGACGCACAATTAACGGATCTTATGTGTGGATCTGGAGGCTCAAATCGAAAAAGATTGTGAGATAGGCTCCCTGTACATTTATTCATAAAATATATAAGGAACCGTTAATAAAATTTTATTTTCTTTAATATTATATAATGACACAACCAATTGATTAATCGCGAATTTCTCTCTATTTTTACTCTATTGTAAATGACTTGATGATCGAGGAATAATTATTAAATAATAGTACACACTCTACAGATATGCCTATAGCCAAAGTTCAAACATAAAAATATAATTAAAATTTTATCAAGTTTGTAAATTTGAAGGTTTAAATTAATCAAAAATCTATATTTGTTCATTAGCTCAAAGACAAAATTAACTGAATAATTTTTTGTTGATTCAAATCAATAAGAACACACAGTACATGAATGTAGCAGTTAGATAATGTTTGTTGCGGAGAACTTATTTATATGCAAGTTTGTATTAGGTGTTGCGAACCTAGTTCCAAATTAGTTCAGTTGTGACCAGAAGGATAAACCACAGACAGCATGAACGGAAAGTATAATCTCATGCACATTCGTTTCGTGCTTGCTGGCGAATCATCAATAGGAGATGGTATTACGTCCTTTAACCACTATATATTTGGGTGAGGAATGTGGTTAGAGGGCATAATACCGTCTCCTACTGATGAGTTGCCAGTAAGCACGAAACGAATGTGCATGAGATTATACTTTCCGTTCATACTGTCTTTGTTTTATCTTTCTGGTCACAACTGAACTAATTTGTTACTAGGTTCGCAACACCTAATACATACTTGCATGAATGTAGCAAACGCTAAATAGGCAAAAAATTAATCCGATCAAGCTCTAAATGAAGGCGGTAAAACATAATCTATAATGATTACCGGTCAGCCACACTGTAAGTAAGGTTTCTGAATAAATATACACTGATTTAGCCATGTAGTCAACTTTTTCAATCTGCAGTACAACAAAAATAATTAAATGGGATACAAAAAGCCCATTAATCAGGTTTATTGACTATAATTATTAACTTTGGATGCAAGCTACGCCCAAAATATTCTGGTTTTCAATGTGCAACCATAAATCACTTCTGATGAGCTTGTAGTATTTTATACGCCTAACGCAACGTATTATTTAATAAATTTATAAAAGTATTTATATGCAAAGAAGCATACCACACAATTTATGTTAAGTTTTGAGTTTATTGGATTTTAATTAATCGACAGATATGACGCAATCTGACGTTAAAAAGCTCTACAATAATCTTCATCGGTTTATGCTATATAACCTAAAAACAATCAAAACAAAATGTATTTTCTCATCATAGACAAATAAACAGGTAAAATTACGCTTTAGAATAGAATAGAATATTTTTATTTGGATTCAAACCACGGATGTTCCCTTAAAATCGATAACAACAATTATATAACTTATAGTAGATAAAAGGCTTCATGTCACATAAATATGGCAATTAAGTCTCATATAAATAAGTAAGTCTAAACAATTTCATTAAAGGCTTTATAAACGCCAAAACAGCCGGCAGTAATATCACTGGTATTCTATATCATATTTTGATACTTTTATTATAATAAGAACAAAAACAGTCTTTTTCAATGAATCGCTTTTATACAATATTTGATGATATTATTAATTACAGATTTTTCATCGAGGCTTTCTGACCCAATAATTGGAAAGATAAAGGTGCAATTTGAGATTATTTTTAAGCATAAGTGATAGCTATGACTCACAATAGTTTATTTGTAATGATAGATAACATGATGATTTATTGCATAGCTGCTCAAATATAATAATACAGATATTAGATATAAGAAACTTCAAGAAGGTTTTGCTGATCACATTTATCCTTGTCTTTTGTTTAACCACGAGAATGTATTGTCATAATCAAAATTTAAAAGATCAATATGATCGTATATTTTTCCTAGTTCAGTACATAAATATTTGAAAGACATCTTAGACGGAGGCGTTTCTCTAAGCCCCTTTGGCAATTGATTGTAAATTTTATAAATTTTTGAAAAAGAAAATATCTTTTCCGCAATATTTCCCACCAAAGGAGGAGAGATCGCCAAATGTCCAGACCTAGTTCCTACTCCATGAATCTTTCTTATTGAATTCATATAGGCTCCCGTCCACTGATTCAAGTGGGAAACTTTTATGCAATAGCACATCCTCCGAAACCAAAACGTTTGCAGTAATACGAACTGTAATCTACTGGCATATATGGTGCAGGACACAGGGCTAATATGTTTCACAACTTTTCTTTGTACAGCTTCTAGCTTGTTTGACAAACTTTTTCTCATTGGATTCCAAGTAGCTGCGACATATTGCAGTATTGGCCCAATCCAAATAAGATGCAATTGGAATTTTATATCATTCCATAAGATATTTCTCTTTACTAGCGCCCGTCCGTTCTTAGCACAAATAACTATTCTTTCAATACGTCTTTTAGAGAAACTGTAAACTGAATAGTTTTGCCTGAATCCTCAATATCTTGCTGAAGTTGGACTTCAAAAAGCATCATTAATCACAACATCTCGGAAATAAAATAATTTAATTTTGTCCAATTACCGATTTTTCAGGCATTTGTTTTTACTGTTAAATACTGTTTATTCTCAATTATAATGTTATTAAATACCTACTCAGGTCATCCAAACATAGTGCTATGTTATTTTTCGACAACTCTATATATTTTGGATCTATTGGAAAGATGATTTTGAAATTATCATCAAATTTGCAAACTCGACCATTTAGGGCTTTGGCCTGAAAATGCAGAAATGTGATTTTAAATAAAATTAGACCCAAGCGTGATCATTGTGAAACTTCACTTGAAACTTTTAGTGGTCTAGATCTATTATTATTTAATTGATTACTCATTCTTCTATTATATAAAAATAACAGAGTAATCTAAAGATATTCCATTTGATATTCAATGAATTAATCGCCTTCATAATGACATCAAAATATATAGAGTTAGAGGCAATTAAGTTATCGACAAGACTATTAATGCATCCAAAGTTTTCTCATCAAACGTAATTACATGCTTCCACATGGAAAGAAAGTTAGCAATTGTCGATTGATTTTTCGTAAAGCCCTGTTGGCTTGTATCAGAGTAAACTGGCAAAATAAACTCTAAATGATTTAGATTCAGTCGTTCTATTATCTTAAAAAAATTCAGGGATAATAAAAATTAGTCCATAATTATTGGAACCAGTTGGCTTAATTACCTTAGGCAATGGTTTAACCCCGATCGTTAGAATGTCGATTGATATTTTTCCATCCTTCAAAATTCCGTTTATTTAGACGTGAAATGCATTCACAAAGGCTAAATTAGATTATAAATCATTTGTTGCTTCATTTGTTTCTAACATTTGCTTGTCTGTTTATGGCAAAACAAATTTATTTATTATTTACTTATTTTTCTTTAAATTGAAAAATAATTAGGAATACTTCATTTTTGACGTGTTTTCATTTGTAAAGAGAATGGTTTTCAAAATGCATTCAAAATTTTTCTGTTTTTACCACCCACATCATCAGTTAGCCCAACTTGGATTAAACTGGTTGCCGATCCTGAGAATGGTGTACCGGAATCGATAGGTAAACTTCGTCTTGAATGCAAAGTTGGTCCTGCTAATCCAGATCCACGTATCCACTGGTTAAGAACTACACCTGACCACCATCAGCAAATCTTTGGCAACGTAACTGCCAATCATGGAATTGTCCGCGGGCCACCAGATAAACTGCTATATAAAGAACCTGATAATGACAGCGCATTGAAAAGTTTCTCGTTTGAAAATTGGATTAAAGAGTATGAAAACATGTTTGAAATAATAAAGGAGAATATAACAGTCGAACAGGTAAATTATTTTGATTAATTTGCAATTCTTGCATAAAACTAATCTCATATACACGTATATATATATATATATATATATATGTATATATATATATATATATATAT
>JAQBSW010011849.1:0-18671 GCA_029291075.1 Eudiplozoon nipponicum
CTGCATAAAAATATGTACACGAACATTGCCTCAGAGATGGCATAATACCAAAGAACTGTTCAAAAATGCTACACAATTGTTAGCTAAGAACAGCTGGTTATGCCACGTGAGACAAATAATAAAAATAACGAAAGGTTTAAAAAAATTTATAGTTAATGTTTATGTTTAAAAAAATTAATTACGCGTTATACAAAGCAGGTTATTGAGATTGTGGGCAGACGGAGCCTGAGACGTGTGTAGAAGGTTGAACGCTCTCCGGATCAGGCGGTTCGATAAACGGTTTCAACTTGTCTATGCTTACTGATTCCGAAGCAGACGTGCCAGGTTCGTATCCTGTCCGCGGCAAATTCTGGCCAGTACTTGATGAGTTCCCAATAAGGACGAAACCGGTCTACTGGATGAATTGCCTTTTCTACACTACACAATTCTTAGTTTATACTGACATATGTAAGTAATTAATGGGTCAGGTGTTTATATCAGAACCGCAACCTTGATTATAATAATTGTTATCCCCACCCGCGCAACCAATGTTCGTTTAATTATATAAATCATTACAATAGTTTATTTTAGAGGCAATACTAGAAGAACTGGTCGCTGTTTGGATTGAAAGGCCGGGATAACCTGGTGTTGTGCATCCCATCGAATCATTACAGTCTCGGTTTTATTGGCCCAACATTGGAAAATATAGTCGTAGCTACAGTCAATGATTCACTATATCTCAGCTTTGTAAACTACAGTACAGAGAAAACCTTCCACTTATTACTTTCTAAACCATGGCGCGAAATCATAATTTCATTTTGACTTCAATTGCCCACTTTCTGTGTGGCGTAGCAAGGCGTCCAATGTGTTCGCCATGATAGATATATTTGCCTTCTATGTTGATTATGTACATATGAATCGAATTAGAACAGAGAACATTTGAACGTGCTTAGAAAAGCGCCGGCTCATTCGATTTGGTAGACCACAAGTTGTCGCTACTGACCAGATTAAACAGTTACAATAGAAGGAATTTAGTCAGTGAGGTAAGCACCTTAAGATTAAGCATTCTCCATCTGACACTTATCATTCCCACATCAGTTTGATGGTTGAGCAAAGGCACTGGACGATTAAAGTTGGTACGTAACAATGGTGTTACGTGGTCCTTCTTAATAGAACGGACGAATTGATTTACTTTAGAAAAAGCTACCAGTTGTTCTCTAGCCAAAATAGTCTATAGTTCGTAGATACGCCTGTCAGGCAAACGGGTAATCCAAGTGCTCCTAAAACTGATAACTCTGGCAGTGTGCGCAAAACAGCCACTTACCTATGCTTGCCAACTTATACACACTCGACTACGTTCTGAGCAAGATTTCTTGGTGTTTCGAGCTTATGCTCAATCACGTAGAGTAACGAGGCCGTCTCTTGAGCGAAGAAAATGTTGCAAGTGCAACTATTGTGACGGAGAACGTGCCAATGGCTTTACTTAATACCGCCGTGAATGCCATTAATTTCCACACATAAGTGCAAGTCTCAAAACGCTGCAGGCAGCAGCTGTCTCCGGCATTAATTATGATTAATACATTATTATGTTTATTTATTTTGCTAACAACGTGCGCATTTTGAAATGAAACTCCTATATAAATATATATATATATATATATATATATATATATATATATATATATATATATATATAAGATCAATAAATGAATTGTTTCAAGTAAAATAGCTTCTAAGTCTTCCTTAGAAGAACTGGATGATATGTTATCGAAACTGATTAATACTTTAATTCGAGGATTGAGACACATTAAATCTGGTCTAGATGAAGTGATTATTGTTAACAATTTGTGAGTCCGCATAACAGACCCAACTCACATGGGTGAACGTTGTATTCTATATTAATGTTAATTTAATAATTGTCGTAATAAAATAGAACTTATATAATTATTATTGGCGATTTCAACTCACAATTTGACCATTAAACATATATATAATAAATTTTTAACATCAGTCAAAAATTAATAATTTTACAATAATAATTATTATAATTTTACTGATAATATTAATAATAAAAAATTTTAATAATAAAAATAACAATAAAAATAATACTAATAATAAAAACAATAATAATAAAAAGAAGAAGAAGAAGAATAAGCAGTGTCATAATACTAATACCAATTTTTATTATAGTTATTAACTTTACATTGCCATCATCTTTAAGGTTTAAATTTTACTGTTAGTTGTATGATAATCTATGTAATAATTATTATAGATAACGGTTTTCTTGTATCTATGATTCCTCTCATGACTAAGTTCATCCTCAATTTCTTTAATCTAATCGAAATTATCTTCATTATTATTACGTTAAAAAGAATACAATTTTGCATTTTTACCATAATAAAAACGATGAACAACTTCAGCATATTTTGAAAATGTTGATTTTTTTAGCTACTCTGGAGGTAATCACTATCGCTTTTATGGCGCTATATTTTTCTATTTTCGAATTTATTAGTTGATATGTTAAACATTATTTTTCGTTGCCGATATCATCAATTTTATAGTCAATATTTTATTATAGTTCCAATGATAGCAATAACAATCATCATTGCTATCATCAGCTTCATTTATGGACTAGCTTGTCAACAAACATTAATAACGCGTCTTCATAAATATGGAGTAGCTATGTCTTCGCGTATGTGCTGCTTTGTTGATTGCATTCCACCTTGTTGATTATTATCTAACTGTGATTAGTATAATTATCAATATTTATGTTTTCTTATTATCAATGTCAAATTATAAGTAATCTTGTGTCGTTCGCGCTTCTTCAATGTACTGCTGAAAATCAATATTGTAGTAGCTATCACAATGATTTTTACTAGAAAAATCAGCTATCCGTCGCATAAAAAACTGCCTCAACCAACTGTTTTCACGAAAAAAATACACAAATATGTTGCGCTTCGCTTAAGTGATTTTCCTTTTCAATTAAATTTAGGTAGAATAACTTCCCGTGGGGCTTTCTAATTTTATTCAGATTATTGTATATCATACAAAATGAATTAATCAGACATATTTTCTATTTAACAAATAACTCCTTTAATAATGGCTACCTAGCTAGAAATTTAATTATTGCCTCATTTTTGTGTATATTCCCGAAAGTTTTTCGTATTAAATGTAAAATTGTCTTCCAGCATAAACCAATTTTTATCAGCCTTTCAAAGGAAAACTGAAGCTGACTAGCTTCCCAATTTAACGCCCTCTTTGAACACTACTTGCAACACTGCGCAAGCCTTTCCTTTGCCAATTGCAAATATACATAGACTCACAATCCCATTGGTTTATTTTTCTTTTTTATTTTCAAGCTTAGCATTTGAATATGCTTTCAATGAATATAAACCCTGTGTGCTCAAATAACGATAGATAGTTGGCTCGGTATATATTCTTTATAGGGAGTTGAATTTGATGTCGCTTTACAGAAAACTTTTTTATGAAGTCAGCTACATAATTACTTTTAATCAAGATTGCGATCTTGATATAAACACCTGACCCAATATGTACATGCATTTTTCAATATAAACTAAGAATGGTATAGTGCAGAAAAGGCGATTCATCCAGTAGATCGGTGTCGTCCTCATTGGGAACTCATCACGTACTGTCCGTAATTTGCTGCGGACGAGGGTTCGAACCTGAATACGTCTGCTTCGGAATCTGGTACGTTATGAGTTCTCAATAAGGACGAAAATGGTCTAATGGATTAATTGCCTTTAGGTTCCACATAAAGAAAGGCTAAACAAAAAGAGTTAGTTTTAACTCAAAATTATGAGTTTTGTTGTTCATAATTAGAGCACTAAATTCAGAAGCAGACGTGCCCTGTTTCGAGCCTTGTACGTGGCAAATTCTGGACAGTACCCACAATGAGCAATTCATCCCAACTTTGTTGGATATGTGTGAATTGAAACAACTTCCTTGCTAAACATTTGCTGTAAATATGTACTGCACAAGACGAATTTTGAGTTTTCGAATAAATATTAGGCTATCTTTGCTAGAAATGAGATTATCAGTTTCTTTAAATCAAGTTTGCGCGCTTGAAGTAAACACCAATCCCATTGTATTTAACAAGTCATCGAACAACATAACAAAACTACCGTTAGTCGCAACGCACTGACGCGTTTCGACCTTCCATGATCATCATCAGAGTACGACGGCAAACTGAATATCGAGGATCAAACCGCATTGCATATATATGGAAAGCAAAATTAGTAGTCTTGCATACATTGTACGTGACTGGAAATGTCGGCTGCACAAATTCTATGCAATCACGAACATTAGATGTTTGTAGCTTTCCATATATATGCAATGCGGTGTGATCCTCACTAGTCAGTTTGCCGTCGTACTCTGAAGATGATCATGGAAGGTAGAAACGCGTCAGTGCGTTGCGACTGGCGGTAGTATTCTTAAGTTGTTCGATGACTGGTTAAATACAATGGGATTGATGTTTACTGCAAGCTCGCAAACTTGATTTAAAGAATTTTTACCACCACCCGCACAATCAATTATTGTTTAATTGAGATGATCAGTTTTTGCGCGGGCGTTAATAATATTTAGCCAAATCAAGACTGCGATCTTGATATAAACATCAATCCAATTATATATATTTAATAATTAAGTTAATATGTTTGTGGCATGTGCCTGCCACTGAAAAAGCATCCGAATAAGGAAACCAAAATACCCGAGGTAAAATTGAAGACGGTGGATGAAAACAACTTATTGGGCACAAAAAGTGCTAAGTAATTAATTTACTTCCTGTTGCGAAACTTATTTCGTTTACTTATGCATTTCATTTTTTCAACAGCTATCTAAGCCAAGTTATAGTGATTTGGCTCCGACCGATACCTGTGATCAAATTTTTATGGTAATTATAACCTTATTCGAAATAAACATCAAATTAACAAATTTTCGATTGCTTTCAGCTATTAATAAGTTAATACCCAATCCGACGATATATCTAAATAATAAATACGCAATTTTTTATATATTGTTTGTTAAAACGAAACATCGCATCATATGACAGATACAGCCCAACTAGTAGAACATATATTTGTCTATATTTCGCCACTTTGTACAATTGTCTGAGACTGCTGGCCAGATTTCGAGATATGAGCTTAGGTGTTTAGAAATCAATTTAGAGAACTCTCCAATTTCTAATGTTCTCCACATTACTCGAAGCTTATAACACGTGGATGTGTGAGAACTCGCTTCCTTTCTTCCAATTGTCTTGACTAATTTACAATTAACTGTGGTCTAGAGCATGGATAGTATTTACTTTCTACGAGTTTTAAAGATTATATAAAATAGTAACCCACCAGTGGAGGGACATCGTAACGCCTCAAAAAAACTATAAAATTTGCCAAGTGGGTATTGAAATAATTTTCGAGCCATATTTGTGTCAACTTGACATATAAAAAGCCGCATGCATACCATTCCCAGAGAGGCCACTGTATTACGCGCTCTCTGAATATCTTATGCAGTTATATACTGCTTGTTGCGAAGTGCTAATATATATTCAAGTATGTATTAGGTGTTGCGAACCTTGTAACAAATTAGTTCAGTTGTTATTAAAAAGTTTATAATTAAAGCATTGCTGATATTGAGGATTCGGGACTAAGCACTGAAACGCATTTCAAAAACTAAGCCTCAACTAGTATTTCTAGTTGTTGAGTGCATTTTTAAATCTTTTCGGTATGCCTGCAAAAAGTTTATTCAATCACCTTTATTTCTCAGCATTCTCGCCAAACTAAAGTTCTACGAGTAAAAAGATTATATTCTGTAACTAATAATTCTATTAATATTAAAATTTATATTTCTTTCCTAATTATTAATATCGCAATTATTTTCTGTTTTTACTGTTATTTGTATTGTTATTATGATTTTGGTCAGTTATTTTTTTTTAAATTCTGTTATTTTTATAATTAATGATATTAATTTATGATGTATAATTTTTTTAAATTATTATTATTATTATTATTATTATTATTATTATTTTTACTTTTATAATCATTATTATTATTTATTATTATTATTATTATTATTATTATTATTAATATTTTTATTATCGGTATTTTTACCATTCTAACTGTGAATATATAACTTTGAATAAACTAACCCGCTTAGTTAAGAGATCTTTCTTTGCGTTTGTTTTAAATTTGTTTGTTAAGTTTTTTTTATAATTGAGGGAGACTATTTTTCTTTCGTTTCTATAACTAATGGATTTTTCTCGTTTAAAAGAATTGTGTGTATCAAATAGATTTATGGATTTCTTCACTTCCATTACTTTCATCATGAATTAGTTGTTGCCTTTGCATGCATGCCTTCTTGTCTGCATCAAATCAATTTATACTAAATTTAGCCTTTTAATCAGATTGTTTTATCGATTTGTTTCAGCTGTCATTTTCCACCAGTTTACGATTTTGACACAGGAAGGTCAGGTGGAAAGACATTGCTATTCTGACGAAAAATTGCCATTTATAACATCGAAATTGGTGCATAATTAGCATATCGGTTAATTTGTTTCAACGTCAATTAACTCATTCTCGCAAATTCTGTTTTAGCCCAAAACTGCCAGAATAACTTTTGCAATTTGCCTTGATTCAAATTATTTTACTCAGTCATTTATAATGAGTGGGATATTAATGCGAAAAGACATGCATGTGTTGTACATTTCCTAGTTTGAAAGTTGATGCTAATCTACAATTTCTTGTCACAATATAAATGAATAATTTCAGCTATCCATTTTTCTAAATATCAGTTTTAATAAACAATGGAGTTTTCATTTTATATTTTGTGACAGCATATATTCATTAGCAAAAATACAACTACTGTACCCACTTCTGTACATAAAGAAACTGGAAAATGAACGACATTTTTTTAGTACTTTAGTTTTAAAAATATGTAAAACATTTATTCCAAAATATGAACTTCTAAACACATTAGGTATTGTATTGAAGCGCTTTCGCTCCATCATTTTCACTTATTTATACGAACACTGGTTGCGCGTGCTGTGATACCAATTACTATTAATCAAGGTTGTGAACTTGAAATAAACACGAGACCCTTTATGTATATATATTTGTCAGTATAAAATAGACATTGTATAGTGTAGAAAAGGCAATTCATCCAGTAGACCGGTTTCGTCCTTATTGGTAACTCATCACGTACTGTCCAGAATTTGCCGCGGTCAGGGCTCGAATCTGGATACGTCTGCTTCAGAATATGATGCTCTTACCAATGAGCCACACTGCCACACAACACACAATTTCCAGTTATAAACTACTAACATTGCATTTGGAAGTGGTATTGAAATGAAGATTCAAACAATTAAACGAACAAGTATGTATTAGGTTTTGCGAACCTAGTAACAAATTAGTTCAGTTGTGACCAGAAGGATAAATATATAGTGGTTAAAGGGCCTAATACCGGCTCCTACAGATGAGTCGCCAGTAAGCACGAAACGAATGGGCATGAGATTATACTTTTCGTTCATACTGTCTTTGGTTTATCCTTCTGGTCACAACTGAACTAATTTGCTACTAGGTTCACAAAACCTAATACATACTTGCATATATATTAGTTCTTCGCAACAAACAGTATTTAATTAAACGAACAGTGGTTGCTCGGGCAGTAATAAAAATTAATTTTATTCAAGGTTTCGAACTTGTTATAAAAACCTGACCCATTATGTACATACATTTTGCAGTATAATCTAGGTATTGTATGGTGTGGAAAAGCCAGTTCAACAAGTAGACCGGTTTTGTCCTTATTTAAAATTAATTTTTATCACCGCCCGCGTAAACACTGTTCGTTAAATTATATAAATGTTCATTTCAATACCACTTCCCCATGAAATGTGGTATCTGTTCGAAAATAACAAATTGTGGATGGTTAGTTGTAATTTTGGGGCTAAATGGATGCTATATAGGCTCTTCTTAAAGGAAAGGCTAACCAAGAGACTTTAGTAAGTATATAACTGAAAATTGTGTGTGGTGTATACAGCAGGTGGCTCATTGATACAGAGCACCAGATTGAAGTGGACGTGCCCAGGTTCGGGAGCCCTGGACTGCGACAAATACTGACAGTACCTGATGAGTTCCCAATAAGGACGAAACCGGTCTACTGGATGAATTGCCTTTTCCAAATTATACTATACCTAGTTTATACTGATAAATTTATTTATATAATGGGTCAAATGTTTATATTAAGTTCGCAAACTTCATTAAAATTACTATCCACATATTTACTGAAAAATAAATGCATATGATATAATTTGGTTTAGATAAGAATCCGGTACACGAAGAAACAGAACACAAAAATAATAGGCCACAATTTTCATTTAAAATAAACATAACTAAATTTCAGGTTAAATTAAACAATAGAGGACCCGCGGAAAAGCCTGTACGCCAAAAAATGTATCTTGCACAGTTAAAGGCAATGCCTGTTTATGCCAACAGCCCCCAAATAGGAACGCGCGTCCGCCTTAACTATGATCAAATAATACATTTTTGGATCATCCTGAATAGGCTCGGTTATTCGAACATCAGCGCGAACATCAGGTTTTGAGGCGAATTTTTAATATGTGTGAACAATTCTCCTGAAAACTACTGCCAATTACATTCAGATTAGTTGAATAATATCAATATGAATACTCCGTTATTTTTACATATTCAACAAGTATAAAAATTGATTGAATATTTATAAAGTCCGGATAGTGGTTCACCTTGATGCGTACTTTAAAAGCTCCTTCCTGATTATTAAACGTTATTTTCCGTTTATGACTGTATAGTTATTGGCATTGGGTCTCTTGGATTAATGAATTCTGCTGATAGAAATCCTAGGTTATTTTTAAGGTATCTCCTTTCAAACGACAATCCATTCAAAAAGCTATGTTTTTCCATATTGTGTAACAAAGTACTAGAATTTAGGTTGACGTTTCGGCTGCAATTCAGAGACAAAACTTTTACAGTTGAATCACATGTATCAAAGCTTCACTTCTGAGCAAAATCTACCGTCACGGCCGGCATTTTTACCCGATAGCATTTGGTTCACAGTTTATAACTTTTTCCTAAGCTTGTCAAAATGCGCACTCCATGAAAGCTCATGTTTATTTCCAAACTTATGCGTTTTGCTATTCTTTACTTCAGTTTTATTCTCTTTGATAATGCCTTTTGTGTAAACATTTATTAGACCTATCATTGTTCTTTCCGTACATAACTGAAATCCCGCCACAACACTAACGCAAGTTTTCACTATTATATACTAGCAGAATAAACTGAACATTTCATAGCATAGAATATCCAAATAACCTACTATATTTTTTGAACTCAATATTTTGCGGTGTGTAAGCATTCAGGTTATCAATGCCGCGTTTTGCGTACGTGGGTAATATCGAGAAGAAGAAGATCTCGATTTATCATATTTTCACTTGTTTTGTTTGATTGTTGACTTCATTTCTACTCAACTGGAAAACAAAGATGATAGAACTACTTCCAGTTGAAGCAAAATGAGTCAACCCGATCAAAGACAAAACAAAATTGGAAAGTGTGATAAATCGGATCTTTGTGTAACTGCCCGTGTACAGCTATTACCCGCGTACGCAAAACGCGGCATTGATAACCTACTATATTGACTTCTTCCTTCTGTGGTACCCATACAGCTTCCATTTAGCTTAAATTTACCAACAATTTTCTAAGAGGCATTGAATATTCTTTAAATCAAGTTTGCGAGCTTGAAGTAAACACCAATCCCATTGTATTTAACCAGTCGTCGAACAACATAATAAAACTACCGCCAGCTGCAAGGCATTGAATATGTCTTATTATAACAAATTTGAAATACTTGTAGAAATTTCGGGTCGAAAGCAATACACATAAAGTTTCACTTAAAGGATTTTCTGATCCTAAATCATTGGTCATTATGAAACATAAAAGTACGTGCAATGACCACTATGCGAAGCCTGATAATTGCATTTATCGGCTTGTTAAGAATAGAATTTGAAATTTATATCTGATTTTGAAGCATACAGCAGTATTTATTCTTAAAACTACTATGCTCTTACATATCATTTGAAATGCATCCATAAGGCAATGAGCTCATGTGCTATTGCATACCCTAATTTTGTGTGTCCTACACGAACTGATTGTAATGCATACCAAATGCTCAGTTTAATTGTCTCATTCCAATGTCCTTATGACAAATTTCATTTGTAGTTAAAGTTGGCTCAAAGAACATTTCCAATGTGAGGCAATATGATAAAGACAAAAAATATTTTCTCCAGATTTACTTCATGAGACTTGTACAAATAATCGTGATTGGCAAGATATTCGTAAAAAAATTTAATTAGCAATATTTTTAAATTGTGCTTTTTATGTATGAAATGGGTTATTTTGTTTGTTAAATTGTTCAGATAAAGCATTCTCCTATTAACTGTGTTTAATTCGTTTCATGTTCAAGTAATGGATTTTTACAATATCAATTTGTTTTAATTTTATTTTGCTGTTAATGTTGTTCTCCTTCTTTTTTGTACTTTATCAATAGATACAACTTTACCAAGGTCTGGGATTTGGTAGACCGACAGAACGCCAAAGCGAATCCGCGAGCTCGAATTTTTTCCTATCTTATAAAAGACGAATCAGAACTGTTTCCCGGCAGGCTGGCGTGTAATCAAGAGGGTGGTATGAAACGTTTGGAGACCGGGGAGAATATAATCTCGCAATTGTCTAACTACTTTGAATACTTGGCTAATTCTGCCGCGCCGCGATCCTCTGAAGGACTGTGGTCGGCTCCCTACATTGATTCTTTTGGGTTGGGCTTAACTGTTACGCATGCAGTTCCAGCCGTCTCCCGCGAGGATGGCACAACAATTGGAGTCGCCGGAGTCGATCTGTCTCTAGATGAAATTGAAAAGTTTATGACGCGCTCACTGTGGGGCAACGTGAAATCGTTTCTTATCGATCGTGATGGCCAAACTATATACCACCCACTTTTAAAAGCAAGCATCAAGCTAAAAGAAGATCCGTTGCCTATTAGTATTCAACAGTTGGAACAGGATCGAGCTGGAAATCCTAGAAAGTTCACTGAGCTGCTTGCACATATGTCAAAAGGTGAGACAAGCAGCATGTACATTGAAGAAGGCAGACGTGGTATCCCAAAAGGTGACTACCGAGGCGGTTTTGAATTCAACGTGATGCCGCTGACATACTATTATGGACCTTTAAATGAGTCAGAATATGTCGTGGCTTTTGTTGTCGGCGAAGAGGATAGGTATGTCAAGCTGATTTAAAAATAGTCCAAAGTTTAACTAGCATCTTATGCATATATGCTTTAAATTATAATAGATATATTAATAAAGGCCTCATTTCAGCAATTGATCGATTTCTAATCGTATCGCTAGTTAAGACTTAGCATTCAAATCTTTTCTATGATTCAATTTGTCATTAATACGATAAATAACAATTACTATACTCAAGGTTGCGATCTTGATTTGAAAGCCTGACTCTTTCTGTACATACATTTGTCAATATAAACTAAGAATTGTTTGGTGTATAAATGACAATTCATCCAGATAAAGCGTTGAAACTCATCAGGTACTGTCCAGAATTTTGCTGCAGACAAGAAGGGTCACGTGTTTAGAAGAAGATCTCAGCCTTCATTATAATAATTATTATCACCGCCCGCAGGACCAATGCTTACTTAATTATGATAGATTACAGTTGCCTTTCTTATGTATTATCTAGTTTGCTTATTTTATACGTCGAATATAGCTAACATTAATATTCGCTTCGCAGTGAAAAACTAAATCTATGTAAACCTTGTCATACCGCACATCAAATGCTGTTAATCTGTCATTACCAGAGCAGAATATTCACCAGCATGCCTACAATAGTCACTCAATGTTATTTGTTCATTGGCTATAGTTGGGTCAGTGGAGAAAATTGGTTTATGTAAAGGTCAACTTCTTGAACCGATACTGGTTTCTCTATCATCCTATAACTGACTCGCCCTCATAGTCTGACTTATATGCTAGAGGTTACTTCCTTTGCACCTTTGGTACAAATAACCCAATCACGCTAGAACGACTGTCCCATCTCCCATTAATAATTCAAGTTAACATGTAACCGCTTTAATAATAGCATTTAAAAGCAATAATACAAAAAACGTTGGCTTATATGACCGCATCCTATGACATGTATAAGCAAATCTCTACAAACTGTAGGCGCGCTTGTCAGTTAATATTGGCGTAATAAATTTGATAAAAATTAAAGTAAAAGCACACGAAATATTTGTTGGGATACAAGCCAAATTTCAAAAAAGAGGAAAAAAACTAATTTATCTATATGCCTCTGTTTTATTATGTCATTTTGGCCTAAATAAACCATGAGTTTATGAAAAACTGTACGCAAATGTATACATACACTTTAAAGCATATTTGAACTGTTTAAAACGCTTACTGCTTTGACGGTCTAAAGCAAAGCAAAAAGATTTTACTCTAGCTCAACAGTTCGAAAAAAATATTATTAACAAATTTCTACTTGTGTTATTTTAAATGAATAAGCGAAAAAGCATTTACAATTGTACATGTCTAATCCGCAGTTCAAACGGAACATATAACTAAACATATAACAATGTTAATGAGGATCTAAACTACTACAAGTCGATTTATTCAAACAATTATTCTTCCCTAGATGTACTACTGCCACAGCGTACTTTTTATTGGTTAAATTCCTTTTCTTGTTTCAACATCTTCTGTTTATGTATGTCTTCATAATACATCTTATCTGTTATAATTCCAGTATTAAAAATTTGTAATTTAGAAACTATTTTATGCAGCACATATATAACTAATCCTGTGAATTGTGCTTAAATTTTTTTCATGACTAAATCAAAAATTAAACAATCATTAATTGCGCGCGGGGTGGCAACAATTATGTTAATCAAGTTCGCGTGCTTGAATTATACACCAAGCCCAATGTATTTAAAAAAACAAAAATTACTTAAAAGTGAGGAGTAACTTTAGCGGTAATTGCCAGAAACAAAAATCTTATTTGTTAAATCAATTCATGTTTACAAATGTGTGCTAAAAACCAATCTCGTTTCATGTAACCGATCACTCATTACAGAACAACTTCCGTGAAACGCACGCAATCCTTCACTTAAATCATCAGAGCACGATAGTATATAGTCTACCGACGATTGATCCATTATATATATATATATCGACCGTAAAAAATAATTAATGTACAAAGTAGCAAAGGCAATTCCTCAAGTCAACCGGCATCAAATTTGTTGAGTAACTATTCAAGTCAAGTTTGCGATCTTGAAGTAAAAAACAATCCCATTGTATTTAACCTGTCCTCGAACAACAAATCAAAACTACCGTCAGTTACAACTTTTGGCAAAATTGAATGTTTTAACATCACGAGTTAATTTATTGATTATATAGGAAGTTCAGACAGTTCGCATGCTAAATTAGCCGCAATTTTATCACGCGCAAGCTTCCGAAAGGCAGGTTTAAAAGGAAAGATTAGCGTGATGAATAGCTACATAAATTGTCTGCTACTCTTTGTGAGAAAAATTATTTTTTTTATTGCCAGCTTTTGTCCTGTTATTGGAAATCTTTCGACGTGCGTGTTTGCTAGTCTTCCTCATATTTCCGAAATCAGCGACGGAGCCTAAGCAGAAATTCTATACAAGGAAAATGAATGGAAAGAAGCCTCACAACGGTTAAGGAAAATGAATCATTTTGGTAAATCATATTATATTACGCTGGTCAGCGACACGAAGATTTGAAGAATATTACAAGAGTCAATAAAACTGTTTTTTGTGAGGTTGTGCATTTGAATGTTAACTGAGCGGAAGTATTTCGTTTAGCCTAAAAAACCTGATTAAGAGAATGTAGTATTTACTCGTAATTATTTTAAGTTTAATAGAATATAATATATCCAATTTCCGTCAGCTACCCTCTGATCAACCAATTCGTATAAACATTAGTGTGCCTAGGGTACCCATTATCTTTCCTTTTTCAATTTATCGATTATAAGTGTTGCAGTGTTTCCGTGAGATGCTTTTATGCAAACATTGTTTACCGTATGAACAATATAAAACTTTTTAATGGTTCAAAATAAAATATTCTGATTAAAATTAAAGCAACAAATATTATTATTCATTTTAACTCATTATTATTTTTTATTGCTATTCATATTATTATTATAATTATTATTATTATTATTATTATTATTATTATTATTATTATTATTATTATTTTAGTAAACTAATAACAGCTTTAAAATATTTTTATTAGCATTAGTAATAATAGTAGCATAAGGCGTGTAAAAGTGATTAAATTATTATCGTGCTTTTAATCTGTTTAGAATTAGCAATGTACTGTTTTAAACAAGGGTCAGTCAATAAGCCATTTTCTTTGTTGGGTTTTTCAGCTTAGACGTATTTACGAGACTCATTTTCCTAATTAATGCTATCTTAAGGCTGATTTTTGGTATACAGCATTTAAATTACCCACATTTGCCCTCAAGAGCAGAATTGAATTTGCTTCCTTTGTTTCGTGTACCGTCTTTTTTATTGCCGGCACTTCTCGTTTCGCTTATCACTTAAAGTAGGACTTAAGAATTGCTTCTAAATTGTTTTCTTCGATTGGCTGTTCCTTTCTAGTTTAGTAGGATAGTTTAGCTGCTTTGCGACACGTAGCTATTTATCCAATCAGAATTTGCAAAATGAGGGAATTCGTCTATACATCGTATAACTGATTGCATTTCTATTTATTTTCTTTATAATTTATGCACGCTCTTAGTATCTGTCCTATACTAACGGTCGTTTAATTTGCAATCCTGGGCCATTTGATTCTTGGAACCTTACGTCCACAAATAGGATTTAAGCCGTAATATTTGAATTAGTTTGGTTCTAAATGTTAATTTTATATCGAAAACGTATTTCGGCAATAGTAATTCATTGCAAAATTAAGCAGAGAAGTCAACTATATTTTCGTTATTTTCTGATATTTTTGTTAAACTCAAAACTTATTGAAGTATTATTGATGTATTTCCTCGTTTCATTTTGATTAGTCAACCTAAATGGTAAAATTCCAATAAGCGAAAAGTTGTACTCTCATACCAACTTGCTATTACAGTGGCAATCTCTTCAAAATCAGAGACCCTATGTTTGATTATTAAAGTTAAATCAATAAATCGACGCAAATCAGGAGCTATGAATACTCTCATCCCATAACGGAATATCCCAATTAGTATGATGAGACTGCGAATTTTAGATTGCATTTTTCAACGCTATTTTCATAAAGCTGCACTAAATGTCCTAAGCGAAATTCGGCTTACAAACACAGACCGAATTGAACACGAATCGCATCTTCTCGTTGCTCTGAAAGAACAACGAACCTGCCCATTCAATATTTCTGGCAAAAGGTGTAATTTTATTTAAGAGTTTACCAAGTGGTCTTTTCATACTTCTTTATGCCTATTAGCTGGTAATGATTTCTTTTCTTTTCTTGGTATATATTTTTCGAACGCTTTGCTCCTGCGTTTAAACTGCTTAGCCATATTCTTGTACAAGTTATCTAGAAATTCTCTGTTTAAGAAACTTCTATCTTATGTGATATTTTACTCGAAAACTTTCTCTTGACTTTAGCCTTTTTAGTCTTTTTTAGCAGCATCTATGTTAACAATATCTATACATTTTTTGTTTTGAATTTCATCCCTCAACTTAGTTTCAGTTCTACCTGTTGATTTTGTTATAATTTAACTATTAAATGCGCGATTCTGAAGTGGATAACTGATGCAGTCTTTCGAAATATCAACGGAAATTTCTATATGGAGATATACGATAGCATACTTAGAGACGTGGAATCTCCAAAATTTGCGTTCGCAGGTTGCCGCTTTGCACTATCAGTATCGCAAAGATCCGACTGATCCCAATTTGCAAGTACACATCTGTTTTTGTGCGTATTCGTACCTTTCTTCCGAAGGCTTCAACATCGTTCATACTAACCCCCGGGATATGAGATGTGATCCAATCTTTGTTGACTGGCAACGTTTCGGTTTATTTTCTGGCCAAAATCATCCTCAGGCCTCTAGTCACATTTTCACAGTAAGATTCTTGCAATAGCAGATTTAAGCAAATGTGGTATCCTCAGCCCAAAACAGTTTTAAACCATTCGTGGTTCAAAAAAACCAAAATATAAATAAAACTGTTTCGGAACGAGGTTACCACATTTGCCTAAATCTGCTATTGTGAGAATCTTACAGGGAAATTGTGACTAGAGGCCTGAGGATGGTTTGGGAAAAACTAAGCCGAAACGTCGCCAGTCAACGAAGATTAGACCGCACCTCATTCCCAGTGGTTAGTATGAACGATGTTGAAGTCTTCGAAAGAAAGGAACGAATATGCACCCAAACTGATCGAAGACAAAACAGATGCGTACTTGCAATTGGGAATCAATCGGATCTTTGCGAAACTGAAAGTGCAAAGCGACAACCCGCGTACGCGAATCGTTGAGATACAACATATGAAGCTACCACTCCGCAAACTTTCAAAGGATTTTTTAGGGTAACATATGCCTCGACAACGAAATCTAGAAACAAGTTTATGTATCGCAGTCAAGTTAACTTACGCTAAAATTCATAATTAAATAATTTTAGTTTTTATTCACACATATATTCGTTTTATTTTTTTAGCTATTGCGTTTAAGGAAAATTTCACTTTCCTCGTTGGTTCAATTTACAAAAGAATTCGTTTAGTATAGATTTACATTAAATTCATTCGCGCAACCTTTTATTTTAACTATAAAATTTTAGCGCGCCTTTAATATAATAAAGCATACTCTGTCTGATATGCCACGTGCACGATAAAAAAAACTGACGTTTGCGCTCATTTCACTTTCTATATGAAGTACATGTAAAACTAATGCCTAGGTAATTACACAGGTGACTAATTTTACATAATATTAATCTTGATAAAACGAGCATTCTGCCTCATGTAATCTAATTGTAACATGCAAAGTTTTGTTGTTACTTGTAATTGTTATGAGAATTGATATGAACTATCATATGAATACAAGCAAGTTGTAACTAAAAAGTATCCATTTTAGTATTTGGTATAAAATGCCTTCTAACCAGTTATTTCACATCGGACCAGAATGATACACAGAATTCAACTAGAACAAAGTTACCTAATCCCATTTATTAATGAGTTTCCTATGTAGTTGAGAAAGTTAGCTTTATCTCCAAAATCAAGAGTTTGTACATATCATATGTAATTCGTTGGTTTTTAATTCAAAATGATATAGACGTTATTTAATGTTGTCTCTACTAATGCTTAAATACATATACGTATCAAAGATTACTCCATCTAATTGATTAGCATTTCTTGCCTAAATATTTGTTTGTTTCGGTTTTAATGCAGGTGTAAACTTATAATTTCGTTCAGCATGAATCCCGTCTGTATGTGAGATTATACATTGTGTTCATGCTGACTTTGGTATATCCTATTGGTCTTATTTAAAGTCAATTGTTACTAATTATTCTATAAATGTTACGCAATGGTACATGCATTCGCTCTTCGCAACCAAAAGCAATTAGCAATTTATTAAAATTTCCATAAGCAAACTTTTTTTATTTGTACAAATCAGTAAAAGCCGAGAATGTCAGTGTGACTTAAAAAATCTAGCATAGTATAAAATTTACTAAATCTTATTTTGTATCAATTATTATATCGAATTCTTCTAGGAAGAAGTAAGTTATCCATGTTTTCATTGATTCTCGTTGTCGGATCATGTGATGTTTTTGTAAATATTCGCACATTTTCATATAGGCAACTAAAGAACTCTTAGATACTGTTTATGGCTGAGAACTAATATATAATACTGCAGGTTTACACGTACATATAGAACAGTGTACTGCCCTATTTTTTCACTATCCTCATCAAAATATATAAAGGGTAAAGAGCGTAAAACCGGCTCCTACTAATGAGTTGCCAGTAAGCACGAAACGAATGTGCACGAAATTAAACTTTCCGTTCATGCTGCCTTTGGTTTATCTTTCTGATCATATTTAAACTAATTTGTTACTTGTTTTGCAATACCTAATACATAAATGCATAAATATTGGTTCTCCGCAACAAAGCGTATCTAACTGTTATATGTATTTAATTGGATGATGTCATGATTACCGCGAAATGTGATAATTGATATCGATCAAGATCAGAATGTATGAATTTACTGAAGTAAAAAATGTTCAGAAATGGTTATAATTCTCCATTTTGGTGAACTATAGCATTTATTGCAGTCCATCGTTTTGGTACCATGTATCGACTCGGCAACCATAGTGTTATTACCGTGTACCGTTTTGGTACCATAATGTTGCTATCGGGTACTGACACGATAAACATAATAATGGTACCCTTTACGGACTCGTTATATATTATATATAATGTTACCATTGAAGTCGCATTGTCGAAGACTATATATGAAGTTAGCTACTGCATGTTTACTCAATCGTATAAGAGATTGTGTCAACCGATTTACCCACGTTACTCTCTCAAATATATAGTTGGTAAAGAGCGTAATACCAGCTCCTACTGATGAGTCGCTACGAAGCACGAAACAAATGTGCACGAGATTA
>JAQBSW010011850.1:0-18659 GCA_029291075.1 Eudiplozoon nipponicum
AGCAGAGTTCAGTTTCATACTAGTTGAAGTTTTTAACTAAATTTTAAATACACTAACTGTCACAAAAATTCTACTAGACCGGTTTCAATCTTATTTGATAATCATCAATATTGCTAAATTCCATAAACCAACTGACAATCATAAATTCAAGTAGCAAATTTAATTTAATCTGATTAATTTAATCTTATTGGTATAATATTTTAAGCACAACTGATGCTTCTCTAGATAAGTGTGTGTCATGTATGTGTGTATGTGTCTGCACGTTTTACACTCTTCCAAGTGAAATAACAGTGATCTGAAGAAACCTACAAACAATTCACTGGACAAGTGTATGCCATACCTAGGTGTATGTGAGCATGTTTGTTTAGGCCTGAAAAATAATCAGTTACATATAGTAAATTGCACTTGACTGAATGATTGCCAAATTATTAAAATCAAGGTTGCGATCTTGATAGAAGCACCTGACCCATTAATTACTTACATATGTCAGTTTAAACTAAGAAATTTATAGTGTAGAAGAGGAAATTCGATCAGTAGACCGGTTTCGTCCTTATTGGTAACTCATTATGTACTGGCCAGAATTTGCCGCGAACAGGGCTCGAACCGTGGCACGTCTGCTTCGGCAAATTCTGGCTAGTACATGATGAGTTCCCAAAAAGGACGAAACTGGTCTACTGGTTGATTTGCCTTTGTACACTATATAATTCTTAGTGTATACTGAAATATGCATGTAATTAATGGGCCAGCTGCTTATATCAGGATCGCAGCCTTGATTATAATAATTGTTATCACCACCCGCTTAACCAATGTTCGTTTGATTTCCAAATTGTTAGTGGGGTGATTTATTGGTTGAAAAAGGCTTCCAAAACCGGAAGCCTAAATATTCAGAATAAATTTGAAGATATGGAATGAAAATCCCTTGTCGGATATAACAAGGGTCAGATTATTAATCTATTCCTCGTTGCCCAACATGTTTCATTTAAAATGTTACATAAGTTTTAAAATGCAACATGTTCCATAAATCCATAATTACTATAAAAAGATACACTGCTTAATGGAAATTAATTTTTAAATCATAAATAGCCCAATTCATAAGTACATTTTCCAATTCTTACTATTTATTTATATGAAAAAAATTCATCCTTTTTAGCACCAAAAAATTCTCACATCTACAATTGATATCGAAGAAATGAATGATTATATTTTCATAGATCCACACTGGTAATTTAAATACAAGCACACTCATCTTATACATAAAAATGTAGAGTGTGCGTGAACGTATTGGTTAGAGTATGTCGTGGGCAGGGCTAGAAACTGAGTACGTATGCTACGGAATATGGTGCTCTAACTACAGTTTCACCCTACTGCACACTACACACAATTTTCAATTATATACTAACCAATATAACTTGTTTAGTCTTTTTTTCTTTTAGATAGAGCTCAAATGTCATCAATTTAGACTCAAACTTCCAACTAACCATCTGTTAGAGCCAAGTAAGATTCTTATTCTCGACTGAAAAACATAATGTTATCGAGATATGACAAACAGTAAGCGGCGTCGTCACGATTATGTTGTCCATGAATCTTTGAAATGTCTGTGTAGCACATTTGAGTCCAAAAGGCATATAGAGATATACAAAAAGACCAAATGGAGTGATGACCTCGGTCTTTTCAGTATCTATTGGCGCTACCGGGATGTGATGGTAGGCCTGTCTTAGGTCAATTACTGAGAAGAAATTGCTACCGCTGAGTTTTTCAAGTAAGGTGTTAATATTGGGAGTAGGATATACATCAGATTTGGTCACTGAATTTAACTTGCAATAATCTCCACAAGCTCTGTACTATCCTTATGATTTCAAGACTAGCTGCAGTGGTGACGCCCATGAACGTTTTTATAGTCTGATGATTCCCTCTTCCAATAGTCTTAAAAATTCCTCTTGAGCAAATTTCAGCTAAGCAAGGGCCAACGATCGCTTCTCGAGTGCAATAGGTTGTCATGCTCTGATGATATGCTGCATCCTGTTGGAGATAGCAACTTGTGCTCTCGGAGAGCTGCTGATATCTCTGTTGAATGATGCACTGGGGTTGGCTGTAACTCCAAACGCTCGGAGGCAAGTGTCCAAAAACGTTGATGCCGTCAGGTGAAATGATCGATGATATTATGATTGGCAAGATCAACAATGAGCCGATTTTTCAACAATAAATCAAGGCCTATTATGTTGTGTGGGACCTTGGCGTGTGTAAATTCACGTCGTAAGCCTATGTTGATTGTGTGATGCCGGCAGCCATAAGTAGGAATGGGGTCCCTGTAGCTGTTGAAAGTAAAACGCCTAGAGAAATCTCTGCTGCATCTGTGTCTCCGATGAATTTTTCGCCATTCCTTAAATCGAGAAGATGCAGAAGTTCGTTGGGCTGCTTGTCCGGGCCATACCACAAAGTAGGCTGGTCATTGCCAATGACATTGTCAGTTTTGCTGTCTATGTGGCATATTCTGCGTGGGCGGAAGAAGTCAGCATAAGCTGCAGCTGTTGGTAGTCGAAAATTTGTACATGAAGAACAGAAACTGTGTTTTTATTGATTTTGGACATCTAAGGAAGGAAACTGGCATCCGTTTGGTAAGTTCTTCGAACAATGCAGAAAATTTGGATAATTATAAAAATGCGCTTGGTGACTAAAGCACCAACCTTTCCGAGAATAACGACTGAATGAAATGGTTGGTCTCCACTGTCGTTTATTCTGATTTAGACGGTGTTGGTTCATTGTTATATTAGCATGTGTCCTGTCGATGGCAATTCTTTCAAGTATTTTACACAAATCTGAAATGCATCTCTTCAAAGTGGATAGCCTAGCATCATCAGATGTGAGATTGGCGGATGGAGACTGAGCTAATTTATAATTCAGGTTATTCATGTTTGGAAATGACTTATAGTATATTAAAATGCATAAATTTAGATAGTGTAGCAGTGAGTAGAAATACTCCTAGACACTTGAGACCGGCTTTAGTTGTGGTTGGTGTTACTTCTGTTGTGGCGTTGAAACAAGCAGCGAGGGGCTGTGTCAAAGCTCAGAATTGTGTGGTTGAATCTACGACAATACCGTGTTGAGTGCTGTGGGGTCAATAAATAGATGTTGCTCCGTCTCACTAGTTTTACAACAACAAGATTGGTGTGAAGCAGTCAGAATCAGCATACGTGAACAGTCAGCATTGGAGACCGCACGTGCACAGAAAGTGCGCAGCAAATTCAAGCAATGATTATGATGATATAATATGTAATAATAATAATATATATATGTATAATAATAATAATATATAATAATAATAATAAACATAGTACCAATTATATGGTAGGAGGTATTATAGCTAAAGTAAGAGCTGCTGCGGTCTAGTTGTCTATTTAGTGAGGTTGTGCCTTCCTACCTATGCCTGGTAGCTGTTATTACGATCCACGGTCATGATTAATCCCTAGCCCTTTCCCGAAGGGTGATGTAAGAAAGCTCAGTCGAAAAGTCATTCCTTTATTGAACACAATGTTGCAAAGCAGAGATAAAAATTGTATAAAAGTAATCAAAATAAGCACCAAATATAAATCCAGGATTTTGAGTGTTGTCACAATAATCCACTGTATGTTAGCTTTTGAGCGTTATCATAATAGATCACTGTATGCTAGGTTTTGAGAACTATCATAATAATCCACTGTATGCTAGGTTTTGAGAGTTATTATAATAATCCACTGAACTGTAGGGCTTCGGATAAATGGTTGAGAAATGCACAAAATATAAATCCGGAAAGTCTTAGTTGAACTGTTAGTGGTTATGGAGGAATGGTTAAAGAACACAAAATATATAAATCCTGATTTTGTGTGTAAAATCACATAAATTTACCGCATGCTACCGGCGTATTACGCGCGGGTCTCTTATTATTAAACAAAACCCTATTCATAACAATTAAATATGCTGTTCAAGAAATCTCAATTAAAACTGCTTGAAACTAACAGAGATTGTTGCTAAAATCACAGTTACGAGAAATATTGTGTTAAACAAATGTTAGCTTATGTGACCTAAAAGAGAACAATATTTGTCAAAATTGAACTTCGTTGGGGTGTAACGTGGAGCCGCGTGTTATAATACAATAAATTTATTAGGCAGAAAAGACCAACAGGCCCAACAGTTGAAATAAAAAAATAGGATATGAAAAGTTGAATGTAATTGTGACTAGCAAAGTATATAACCATAGAGAAGGAGAGGGGTCGAGAAAGAGAAGTCCATTCAAAAACTTCGTGATAGTTCATTCTGATGGAAAAGAGATTCCTTTGGACTAAGAAGGATGGAATAGATAAAAGAGAGTCCGCACGCCAGTGTGACGTGCAGGGATCACTGACTTTAGTTGAGCATCGTGTGGATGACCGGTATTCCTTCTAGACACTTGCTCTGGTTTTCTGTTCGTTGGCTGGTGATCCTAAGAGTAGATGCAGTTGAATAAGTAGAATTGTCGAAGAAGGATGTGATAGTTTATGTTCGAATGCCTTGATTAGTCTTGTTGAATATCTGCGGCAACATTAAAATGTCTGGCACGCGTAGACATCCTACTAATAGATGATCGATTACATAAGACTCGATGCGCGTGACTAAAGTCTAGCAGATTAGAATTAGTGACACAGGGTAGTAAAGGCAAGCAGAACATTCGGCGTAGATGATCAGCGCGACCAAGAAATCGATAGCAGTCACACGCAGCGTGCAGACCACAGAGTGTGTTGCGTGGTAATTTCATCGTGCTTATATAGATGCGAAGTTGCACGCTACTAGTGAACGGTAGTTTTGATCGTTTTCATTGGTCCAGCACATTAAAATTTGAATTTAATTTTTAAAATATGTCGGCATATTAATCTGAGCCGTTACATCATTTTACTCTCCGAGAAAAAAGGTAAAAACTCATCGTTGCGTGATTTGATTAGTACTGTTTGGATGAGTTCAACTCATTTAAGAATCTGGTTATTATTCTACCCATAGTAAAACAAAAATGTATAATAATACTGGGCTGGAATATACTCTTTATTTTCTTTAACAATGATATGATGCCACATAACCACTAGTAATTTCTACGCAAGTTGTTAGCTGTAGTGGCCGCTCATACCGCGTGAAGCCTAATAAAGCAGTGTGATAGGTTTTTAAAGCTGCAGTGTGAAAATTGCAAAGCTGATTGCAATTGAATTTGCCAGATCTAAATTGTAAACTGGGCAGGCTGGATCGCTGTCAATGAGAATTCGATACGACGAAAGAAGCTAGTGTGTGCTCAAAGTTTCGTTCATGATATTCGTTAATAGATATGTACTGTGTAACTGATGAATTTGCGGTATGTGTGGTGTTGCTAAAGTGTTAGCTGTAGGTAGCTGGTCATATCGAAATAAATAGTGTGGGCTCAGGCTTGAACCTTACGGTTTAACAGTACGATGTTTAATAAATTGCATAATATCGAAAAACTGTTTACAGACGCTACACAATTTTTAGCTAAGAACAAGTGGTTATACCACGTGAGACATATGCGTATGGGAAAAATAATGAATCATGTGGATTAATGGAGATCACATCATGTGAAATAGGGAACAAGTGGAGCACAAAAAGTCAAAATTTGAGACGTACAATAAAGCAAAATTAATTTTAAAATTTCTCTCAGTTACAATTAATGCAAAGAAATTTATTTCTAAGTTAGGATCATAGGCATGTAGGTCCTGGAACGCCTGTAGAAGGTTGTATTGTAGAAGGTTTTATGGTTATTTAAGAGGGTTTGAGGAGTAGCTGTTTATTTAGCGATGATATGTCATTCCTACATATGCCTGGTAGCGGTCGGCGGAGAAGAGTAGTTTCGTGTGTCGTGCTCATGATTGATGTCAGACTTCTTTCCAATGGGTGATGTGAGAAGGCTAAGTCGAATCATCATACGTATAATATACACAATGTTGTAAGGTAAATTAAAATTCACTGTTAGTCAAAACTGACCGTGCTCTAGACGGCAACAAAATAATATATTGTCAACTCAAGTTACTATCTAGGCATAAAAGCAGCCACAATAAACACAATAAATAAATCCAGAATTTCTTAGCAGAACAGATGGTTTTCGTATGAGTGATTTAAAAACAAAATATAAATCCAGAATAACTTAGCAGAACAGAAGGTTTTCGTATGAGGGATTGAAAAACATAAAATATAAATCCAGAATGTCTTCGCTGAACAGTTAATAGTCATGTATAAAGGGATAAACCACACACAATATATAAATCCTGGCTTTGAGCGTTAAATCACATAATCCCACAGCATGTTACCGACGTATTACGCGCGGGTGTCTACATTATTACACAAAACTCTATTAAACACAAATAAATTTGTAGTTTAAGAAATCTCAATTACGTTTTAAACTCAGTATTTTGCGGTGTGTAAGCATTCAGGTTATCAATGCCGCGTTTTGCGTACGCGGGTAATAGCTGTACACGGGCAGTTACACAAAGATCCGATTTGTCACAAAGATGTGATAGAACCGCATTTCCAATTGAAGTAAAAATGAGTCAACCCGATCAAAGACAAAACAAAATTGGAAATAGTGACAAATCGGATCTTTGTGTAACTGCCCGTGTACAGCTATTACCCGCGTACGCAAAACGCGGCATTGAAAATCTCAATTACAACTGCTTGAAACTAACAGAGATTGTTTCTAAAATCACAGTTAAGAGAATGATTCGTATATGTGATCCTAAGGAAAACCGGATCTGATGTAATTGATATTCGTTGGGGTGTAACGCGGAGCCGTGCGTTACAATATATCGCTAGGATTAGGCGGTTTGATAAAAGGTTTCAACCTGTCTATGCTTACTGGTGTAAGTGTCGCAACTTGCATGGTAATGAAGTATTTAGGCTGTTTGAACAATATTGGGTAAGGATCGCGTTACCTGGGTTGTAATGGTACAACAGTATCGTCGTTACGTATAAGTACTTTCTTTCATCTGTGGAGCTGCGGATGAACAAAGACTGCCCGAGGAGCATGTCTCGGCTGCTGGGAATACACGCTAATGAACTGAAGTCGAAGGCGAGATGTTTCGATTTGTGAGTCATCCTTTGTGGATAGTAGACGTGGAAGCTGACTAGGCAGGCGTAGATCCATGCCATTCTAGAATTGTGACGCAGACGGTTTAATAGATTCGCGTGTACGGGAATGAATAGAAAATATTCCTATATGTAATGCACCGACCCTGTTGTCATTAATGGACGAAGATGCTAGAGCTACTTTGAATCTCTGATGTATTCTTTCTATCATCACGTTAGATTGTTGGTGGTAGGCAGTCGGATTTCGTAAAGTGCAACCCATGACCGCAAGGTAATTTTGAAATGATCGGATGAAAAGCAAGCACATTTGTCATTAATGAACTAATTTGGAACACCAAAATGTGCTATCCATGCAGAGATAAAACCTTTAGTGACTTCATCTGCAGAAACGGTGTCAAGAGTTAAAGCCGCAAGCCATCGGGTAAATCAATCAATCATAGTTAGAAGGTAGCTAAAAACTTGAACGTAAGTCCGATAAATTATGTCGATGTGGACGATGGCTAGGCGTGAAGTATTTTGGATATGTTCCAATTAAAATTGAATGTGCCATGTAATGTTGTTTTTTTGGCAATTAGTACACTCGGAGACACATATCGCGTAGTATTCCTGAGTATATGACCAAAGAAACGATCTGTGATAAGTTTTGCAGTCGGTTTTTTTCCTCCGTGAGAAATAGAGTTGATTGAGTGGAAAACCTTGCTCTGGAGGATGGTGTGTAGAACTGGCTTGTGAGGATGCGTCCCTGTGAAGTAAAAATTTAGTAAACCTGCCCAGAATCGGCATGTAAACTTGGTGCGATGACGAGCTACTGATCCTTGAATATGAGTGTCACATCGGCGTTAGTTCAGGTTCACTGAAAGTCATGGAGTTGACTAAGAATGGAAAAGGGAAGTTGGTTGTAGCGTCTGCAATAATGCTTTGTTCGCCATTTACATGAAAAATGTCGAATTGCCATTCACTCAGAACGTGGCAGCTGTCTTTCTATTCTTGCCGTGTATTTTGAAAAGGTTGAAATCGCATTTCGATTACGATAACTAATAGTGCACGTTCTATAAAACTAACAAAACAGCTGCTGCCTATGATGCTGATGAAGTTGCGCATTATGTCATAAATTGCGAAGTGTTCTCGACCGAAAATGTCTTTTCTAGTTTTTACTGGTTGTAGAGTACGCGAGTAAAAAAAACAGGTTTCCGAACTCCGTCGATCTCTTGTTCCAAGGTGGCCAAAATAGCAAATTCCAAAACATTGTTTGTCAGTAGCAAAGGTCATTGTAAATCTTGATGAGTTAGCATTGTGACATTTGCTAACGATTTGATGGAAAGACTAAGTAATTCCTCGTCTTCAGACCATCAAGAAATGGAGGATATTTTGCTAAGTTGTTTTGGATTCTGGAGGTGCCTACATAAACGGACAAATTTGTTTTAATAGGCCGGGGACGAGATTGCGATATTAGTTGAGAACTCAAACATTTTCTGTAATTCTTTTAAAGTCGTGGGTGATGCTATATTCATGCTGAAATTAGCCTTAGATGGTAAAGGTTGTATAACCTGAGGTATAATACGATGCCATAGGAAATCAACGGATGTAGTTGCAATTTTGATTTTGTCACAATTGATCCAGAATCCGTGATCTGTTAGGTGAGATAGAACATTTCGTAGATGCTTGGCTTGGGAAACCAAGCCTGTAGTAAAAACCATTATGTCAACAAGATATGACATACTGTAAACGGCGTCTTTACGGAGTATGTCGTCCATGAAACTCTGAAATGTTTGAGTTGCACACTTGAGAACAAAATGCATGTAACTGTATTCATAAAGGTCAAAATTAGTAATGACTGCAGTTTATTCAATATCTTCTGGCGCTACTAGAATGTGGTGGTTTGAGGGTAATTTCTATCGCCAAGAATTTCAAACAAAGTTTAATTATTTAAAATGGAGTATGCATCGGCATTGGTCACAATATTGATTTTGCGATAATATACACAGGCTCTTTATGGTCCGTTTGATTTGGAGAACACGTGCAATGGTGACGCCCGTGAACGTTTTGATGATCTAATGATTCCCGATAGGTTGTTCAGTGTCTGTTTCCAAGTCTGCTCAAGTCCAATAGTTGTCTATTTTAGATATTGTTTCTAGCAGAGAACTAATATACATACAAGTATAGATTAGGCTTTGCGAACGTAGTAACAAATTATTTCAATTATGACCAGAATGATAACCAAAGACAACATAAACGGAAAGTATAATCTCGTGTACAATCGTTTCGTGCTCACTGGCGACTCAGCAGTAGGATGCGGTATTACGCCATTTTTCCACTATATATTTTGGTGAGGAATGTAGGAAAATAGGACGGTACAATCTCCTAGACTATGTTTAAACCTGCAGTAGCGAAGCAAACGCCTTATAAAGTCTCGACAATGCGACTTCAATGCTAACTTACTTTACATTATATATATATATATATATATATATGTATATATATATATATATATATATATATATATATAAGTCTGTAAAGGATACCAACACTATGGCTATTGTGTCAGTACCCGATACCAACATTAAAGTACTGAAAAGGTGCATAGTACTAACACTATGGTTGCCGAGTCAGTACATTGTACCACCACGATGGATTTCAGTAGACGATATAGTTTACCAAAATTGAGAATTATAAAAATTTCTGCACACCTGTTACTCCAGTAAATACATACACTCTAGTCATGATCGATATCAGTTACCACATTTCGCGGTAATCATGACATCATAAATGTACAGCTTCTGCTGAGAGACATATTGAAAGGATAGTAAGCAGTGCTAAGAACAGATGGGCACTAATAAAGAGAACTATCTTATCTAATGATAAACAATTACAAATATATAGAGTTTGGACTAGACCGATACTAGAATATGCTGCCACCTCTTGGAATCTATTAAAAACGGGATTGTCAAACAAGCTGTAAAAAGAAAAGTTGTGAAACGTATTAACCCTGTCTCCTGCACAATATACGCTATTAGATTACAGTTTATATCACTGCAAATTTTATGGTTTCTGAGGATGAACTATAGCAGAAATGCTTTCGATTTGAACAAGTGGACTGGTGCCTATATGAATTCAATAAGAAAGGTTCATGAAGTTGGAACTAGATCTGGAAATTTGGTGATCTTCTCTCAGATGGTAGGAAATGTAAGGGAGAAATCTTTCTCTTTTTAGAAAGTTTACAAAATTTACAATCAATTGTAGATGTAAAACTGTAAATTTTCCAATATTGTTATCTATTTTATGGAACATGTGTGGATTGAATCCAAATAAAGATATTCTATTCTATTATATTCTAATTCAATTTACAACAGTTAGATACCGTTTGTAGCGGAGAACTAATATATATGCAAATATGTATTAGGCGTTGTGAACCTAGTAAAAAATTATTTCAAATAGGATCAGAAGGATAAACCAAAGACAGCATGAACGGAAAGTATAATCTCGTACACATTCGTTTCGTGCACACTGGTGGATAAAGGACGCAATACTGGCTCCTACTCATGAGTCTACAGTGAGCACGTAATGAATATGCACGATATTTTAGTTTCCTTTCATGCTGTCTTTGATCGTTTATATTGATTGGACGGAGGTGTTGATCCGCCGTTTTAATAACATTTGTTGTATCCATGACGTATCTTTCAAGGATTTTAGTCAAATCTGAAAGAGATCTCTCTAAAGAGGTTAATCTAAAGTCCTCAAATGTGGAACCAGCGGATGGACACTGAGCTAACATAAAATTCCTGATATTTATGTTTGGAAGTAATTTAGAGGACATTAAAATGGATATAATAAAAACGCATTAAAGGATTAAAAAAGTTAATTTTAAAATATACGCGCTCTGAAATTTTTAAATGCTAGTTATTCAACGCTTAACAAAATCAGCTTCCACTGTTTGAACGAAAAATTAAACGCCGAATATTGTAAAAAAGCACGTAGCCGAAAGTAATTTTTGACCGAAAGCACCACAAAATTCTTTGACTGAAAACTATTTAGAACTTGTTTCAACGTTTAAAAAGGATTGAAGAGGCAGGATGATTCGATAATAAATATCTGCGTAATCGAATTGCTACCGTCCGATTTTTTATGCACATCCAAGATTCATGTCCACAAACAAACATTTTTACTTCAAAATTTCGTCTAATGATTTGTATTATCAAAAGAAGTTGTAACAGTAGCACTGCTCTCCAATCCTGGTGCAGTCACGACTATGTAACGCTCCGGCTAAAAGGGAGTATTGTGCGACGTATCTAGAAAGACCAATAAGGAAACTGAGAAAACAGTAACAATGTGTAGTTCTTAACATGGTCCTGAAAAATTCACCTGCAAATGCCGCGGGAGTTTATCTGTGTTGGCAGCGTGCGGATGTCCAAGAGTCCTTTTAGACAGTTGTTGTTTTCGTGTTCTTTGGCTGGTGATCCTTTCAGTAGATGTAATTGAGTAAGTAGAATTGTTGAAGCAGGATGAGTCAGTTGCTGTTCGAAGGACTTGACTAGTCTTGTTGAAGATCTGCGGCGACATCGAGATGGCTGGCATACGTAGAAATCCTATTAATAGGTGATTGTTTCCGTAGGACTGTATGCAAGGCAACAATAAAATTGGCCTGACTGTATATTAGCCGGTTTAGTGACATAGCGCGGTAAACACAAGCAGAAGAGTCGGCGTAGATGATAATTTTGGCCAAGAAATTGACAGCAACCACACGTAGCGAGCAAAGCAGAAGATTTGTTACTTGGTATTTGCATCGTGCCTATATAGATGCGAAGTCGTACCCAATTGGTCAACGGTAGTTTTCCGGGTTCTCAATAGTCCAGTGTGTTAAATTTTGAACTAAATTTTGACAATATTTCGGCGACTTAATCTGAGCCGCTTCAAAAGCATAGAAAGTATAAATATAAGGAACATTATGAATTGAAAAAAATTGAGGTCAAATTTATCATCTAATAAAGTAATATGCCTAAAATAGACGAAGGTGAAGTCATATTGTTAATGAATCAGACGAATTATAATGGTAAAATCTATGCACAAGTAAACAATGATGTTTATAATAAAATAAATAAAGACCCAACAGATAAGTTACAGAGTAAGGTTAAGAATTTAATCAAGCAAATGTTTAGTCTGGAAAATTAGATTCAGTGCTCGGAAACTCATTAATGCAAAGTGACTCAGTCCTTCCTAGAGTATATTGTTTGATAAGGTTTCATAAAAAAGTTTAATTTTGAATTACTATAAACAAGGTTGCGATCTTGATATAAACACTTGACCCATTAATTACTTTCATATCTCAGTATAAATTAAGAATAATATTGTGCAGATAAGGCAATTCATCCAGTAGACCGGTTTCGTCCTTATTGGTTACTCATCATGTACTGGCCAGAATTTGCCGCAGACAGGACTCGAACCTTGGCACGTTTGCTTCGGAATCTGCTGATCTAACTACTGAGCCACCCTACCGCACACTACTGTAACACACAGCTCCGCATTACATCCCAACGTAGTTCAATTTCGATAAATATAATTTTCCTTAAGATCAAATAGTCTAATTTTTGTTTTACACGATATTTCTCGTAACTGTAATTTTAGCAACAATCTCGGTTAGTTTAAAACAATTATAATTGAGATTTCTTGAACTGAAAATTTAATTGTAATTAATAGGATTATGTTTAATAATTATACACACCCGCGCGCAATACGCAGGTAACATTCAGTGGATTTATGTGACTTAACGCTCAAAGCCAAGATTTATTTATTTTGTGTGAACTAATAATTCCTACATGCCCACTAACAGTGTAATTATAACTTTATGCATTTATATTTTATGTATTTCTCAATCATTTATCCGAAACCCTACAAATCAGTGGATTTATATGATTTAATACTTAAAGCATAGCATACAGTGGATTATTGTAACAACGCAAATCTTGGATTTATATGTTGTGCTTATTGTGACTAATTTCATACGATTTTTATCTTTGCATTGCAACATTTTGATTAATAAAACAATGACTTTGTTCTTGTTCCTTCTCACAAAACCCTTCTAGAAAGGGCGATGGATTAATCATGAACGCGGATCGTAATAACAGCTACCAGATATTAGTGTTGAGGCCCCTAACCTATTCGTGTCTGTAAGCCCCATAGATGCCAGATCGCTGGAAGTCCTAAAATTCACAGTTGAGTCTGAAAGGCTTATATGATTATATTCTTCACCTAAGTTCAAGTCCGCTATGTCCTGCACTAACCTATTTGTGTCCTCAAATGTAATATCGGTATCCATAAATATATGAGATAACAATTAAATCGATACTTACAGTTAGGCAATCGGAAAGTGAAAGCTGGAAACGGTTCCGCACAATTATTAATCTGTTATGGTATAAACGTGACCCAACTATAAAATCAAATATACCTGTTCCAGGGCTGCTCTTCAATGTTATGTTGTATCAGAACAAAGGCAATTGATGGAGAAATATATTTGATAATGATGTAATCGTTTACTAGAGAAATTTTTAAAGTGCAGCAAACGAAAATTTACAATACCAGACACGGAGCGAGATATTCGAAAACTGAAAATAGCGCACAATTTTAAAATCAAGTATTTAAACAAGAATGTTCTGGAAAATAAAAATAAAAAATTCTTTTAAATAAGTTCATTTACAATCAGCTATGGTGGTTTTAAATTTATCAGTCAAGTTATTTTACATAGGCGGAGGATTTAACATACTCTACATTAGGTAAGTGCAATATCACTAAATGAAAATAAATTCCCCGAACCTCTTACATTAACTACAAAACCTCCTACACTACAATAAATGGATGCCATATTAGCTTCACCTAAAAGAAAAATAGTCAAACCAAGTTACATTTGATAGTATAGAACTGCAAATGGTGTGAAGTTCAGTATGCGGCATTGTAGCTCAGTGATTAGAGCACCAGATTCCGAAGCAAACGTGCCCAGGTTCGAGCTCTGCCCGCGACAAATTCTGGCCAATACATGACGACTTCCCTATAAGGACGAAACCGATCTACAGGATGATGGCCTTTTCTGCATTATACAATTCTTAGTTTATACTGAATTATGTAAGTAATTAGTGGGTCAGATGCTTTGTAGGAGGTTTTGTAGTTATGATAAAAGTTTTTTCAGGGCAGCTGTCTTTCTAGTTATATTATCCCATTCCTACAAGTCCCTAGTGGCTAATGTTATTATCCGACGGGTGATGTGAGAAGTCTTAGACGTTTATTGAATGTAATGTTGCAATAAATGAATATATTCACTGTAAATCCCAATATACCGTGCTCTAGACGGAAACAAAATAATATATTGTCAACTCAATTAAATTGTAGGGGTACTTTTCGCTATTGCTTTCTCGTTCCTGATTTTGTACCCCTACTACTTACCAATGGTTGCTATTATTACTACCCGAGCATTCAATCAGTCTGTTCCTTTTCAGATGGTTAATATTAGAAGGTCGAAGAAAGGTTTCATGTATATATTACACACAATGTAGCACATAAATATAATTCACTGTTAATCCGAATTGAAGGAGTTGGTTGGCAATAATACAGATTTTAATGTAAAATTATATCTTAAACACTATTCACAGTTAGTCCAAATTGAATATATGTTAGTCAGCTGTAAAATTAGATTTTTATGCAAAAATATGTTTTAAATAACGTTCACAATTAAACTAAATTGTCCGTCTTCTAGACGGCAAAAATAAAAGTGATTTATGTCTATAAAGTGAAATGATTAGCACAAATGTCTGGAATGTAATGAGTAGTCAAACGATTAAAGATACATGATAATATGAGCCTAGTAAAATTATTTATGTTCATAAATTCACTGACACAATAGTCCACCGCGTGATCCTCTCGGATCGCGCGCGGTTCTGTCTATTTTATAAAAACACTATTAATTACAAATAAAATTGCAGTTCAAGAAATATCGATTAAAACTGCTTGAGACTAAAAGAGATTGTTTCTAAAATCACAGCTAAGAGAAATATTGTTTAAGGACAGAGTTAGAATATTTGACCTTAAAGAGCACAGTGTTTGTAAAAATTGACCTTCGTTGGGTTGTAACACGGAGCCGCGTGTTACACTAGAATATGCTGTCGCTACTTGGAATCCATTAAAAAAGGGTTTGTCTAATAAGATAAAAGCTGTACAAAGAAAGGTTGTGAAACATATTAGTCCTATTTCTTGCACTATATACGCCTCTAGATTACAGTGTGTGTCATTGCAATCTCTGTGGTTTCGGAGGATGTGTTATTGTATAAAAGTTTTCCATTTAAACCAGTGGACTGGTGCCTATATGACTCCGATAAGAAAGAGTCATGAAGTTGGAACTAGATCTGAACATTTGGCAATATCTCCTCCTTTGGTGGGGAATGTAGCGAGCAAGTTATTCTCTTTCTCGAAAATCTACAAAATTTATAACCTATTACCCAAGGGGCTTAGAGAAATGCCTCCATCTAAGATGTCTTTTAAAACTTTATCTACTGAACTTGAAAAAGTCTGCAATCCTGCTGATATTTTTTATTTTTTTTGATTATGATAATACTTTCTCATGGTTGAATAAAAGACAAGGATAATTATTATCGGAAACAGATTTTATTGAGATTTTATTTCCAAGTTTTGTATTATTATAATTGAAATGTTATGCACTATTTCTTCAAATTAGTTAACATTACATACAATTAATTGCTAGTCATGGTTCTCAATTTTTGCATAATGTTACACTCGAATTATACCTTAATTGTTCTTAATTTGAGGATGTATATATTATTCTTTTCAGTCGAACTTTCTGATATTGATATATTGTATTGTACAACTAGTGAGATATACCTATCTACATGATATTAATTGCACAATTATTGTGATGTGATAATTTTTTATTATATATTATACAATTTCCAATTTATTATTTGATGGAATATGTGTGGTTTGAATCCAAATCAAGATATTCTATTCTATTCATATTCTAACATAAATTAAATGAACATTGGCTTTGCAAGCGGTGATCACAATTTATTAAATCAAGTTTACGATCTTGATATTAACATCTGTTACATTACGTGCATACATTTGCCAGTATTACAACTCAACATTTAAATGAACATAGGTTGCGCGGGCGGTGATAACAATTTAGTAAATAATGGTTACGGTCTTGATATAAAAAGCTGTCCCAATATATACATAAATTTGTCATTATAAACTAGACATCTTATTTGTATTTTTTTCCACGCTGATAATTGGCACAGCTTTCCTTCAGTCATTCCAATCTCTTGTTGCTGCGCTTCCAGACAATCGTAATTGTCTAACATATCAATCGTATATTTTTGTTTGCTAGTCTTCTTGATAATACCGCAGATCATCAGCAAGGCTCACCTCAGCATCAATATGGAAATTGACACATTCCACTTTGCCTAATCTTCTGGTTTGCAAACATCTACAAAGAAGATCACTAATCCACGAACAAGACACAAAAAAGCAGGTCTCAAGAAGAACATGTAAATAACCACCTCTGCTCTGGTACACAACTTATCTCTGGCTTTCTTAAGGACCGTCAACAGAATTGCTTTCGCTTTCGACTTGGAAAGTGTTCACAGCACACTACCCGGGGTGGTGGAATTGGCAGCCGCGCTTGAGAAACAGTGAAACAGTTGCGATTTTACTGATTCAATAAGTTGTCATAATACAAAATCATAGAATTATTTATTTTACATTTGGGTAATTTTGGCTAAGCGCAACAGCCAGTGTGGATTTTTTTCGTGGGTTTCTATCATTTTTAAAATGGGAATGGCCTTTAATTTTCTTTTCAATTTATTTTCTAGATTTTATAGATTTATCGTATGACTTCACCACTGTGGAATGGCATCCACCGGAATATATTTTGTTTTATTTGTTCTAATTACCTCACGAATTTTGGATTTATTTTAACCTGAATTTTTCTATATTTATTTTGCACGGGATGTTTGACTTTCAAATCTTTTAGAATTTCATTGCATTCCGTGGTCATAAACCAGAAGCTACTGAAATTCAACAGCAAATGACCAATATCACGTGGATCTTTTGGGCTCTATCTGGTAACCTTTATAGTTCCACTTTTGCCGACAATTATTGCGCAAAGCTGATAATTTTCATATTTGGCTTGTAAGAGAGGTTGCTTTGCGTAATCTATATTTGAAGCCTTCTCGACTTTTGAAAGACGAGCTGGCTTCTGATATGGTCGATCTAAGGGAGATGAATTAGAACATCTAAAAGATATACATTTTGACATGCGTCGTGCTTTTGTGCTAATATCTCACAAAAGACATACCAAAGGTAAGATTGAATCGCCCAATTATCAATGCATCTTGATTTCGGCAGAAAATATAAAATTCAAGCGTAATAACGTGTGGCTTCAGCAAGTGATATCGTTCCATTATTAAATTAGAACCACTTACTTTGAGTGAATTAACTCTAAGAAAAGGCGCTCGTTAAACGGAGGCTTTCTCTGTGAGGCTCTAACTCTCGCCCCTATTTTGCTGAGCCTCTCTAGTTTTAGAGAGCTCCTAATAACATTTAATACGCACGGTGTATCCAAAAATACACCCATCAAATCCAAATCCTGCGACGACATCGCTGTCGTGCTTGTTGCTTAACAGCTTCCAGCAACCGGTCTCCTTTCGTAGTTCCCATTGATGTCTGAAGCCTCTACCTTCATCCATTAATTGATTTCACATCTAAGCTTGCCCATCTATTATTGTCATTTTATTCATATTTATCAACAATCTCAACGAAATTCTATGAATTCCTCAATATGTGACCTAAGAAGCTTTAATATTGCAATATTCTATTACATCGAATTATTGACGTTTAATAAGTCGAGAATTGCTGGGCGTTATCAACAGTTCTCAAATGTTCACCTTGTTAGTTGCATTCAAGAAGCCATACTTTATCACTTTGTGCAAAAGTGTTACCATATGTTTGATTAAATTCATTAATTATACTTATGTAAATGTTTAATACTTTGCTTCTTCCTTTAGCTTATGCGTAGGAACTTAATTTCTTTAAGTACATATCTGTGTATTAGCTAGTTGTTCATATATCTTATTATTCTAATCGGACTATCTAATTGGGAAGTTTATCCATCTTTGTCTGCCCCCAGTCATTTAACTTGGTTCACTATTAACAATTTTCTGAGACTTTTGACTTCATAATTTGGTTTATATTTAACACTTTTTGACGTTAACACATTTATGTCTGTCTGATTTAAAATTCTGGATGTCTTATCTGGACAACCATTGTCAGTTCTAAAAACAAATATCTTCATGCATTACGTAGAGAAAAAACTTCTAGACAGGATTTCACTTACGCACAAATAATATGTGCGACGCTTAGATTTCTTATTAGATATATGGAATTATGGAGAGGATTTCCTGAAAAATTTTCTAAACTTAGTTTATTATATTGATGGATTCACAATTTACGATAGAAAATGAAACATGTTTTGAATCACCATTTACGAAATTCAAATCAATTTCATATGGTCT
>JAQBSW010011851.1:0-18651 GCA_029291075.1 Eudiplozoon nipponicum
GTGTGATGTCATGTGTGAGAAATACATTATAATATAAAAATATATACATTAAAATCAAAGGTAACTGCATAAAAATATGTACACGAACATTGCCTCAGAAATGGCATAATACCAAAGAACTGTTCAAAAATGCTTCACAATTGTTAGCTAAGAACAGCTGGTTATGCCACGTGAGATAAATGCGAGAAATAACGCAAGAATAAAAAAATTTGATAGTTAATGTTAATGTTAAAAAAATCAATTGCGCGTTATACAAAGCAGGCTATTGAGATTGTGGGCAGACGGAGCCTGAGACGTGTGTAGAAGGTTGACTGCTCTCAGGATCAGGCGGTTCGATAAACGGTTTCAACCTGTCTATGCTTACTGATGTCGGTGTAGCGCCTTGCATAATAATGAAGTATTTGGGTTGTCTGAGCAAAATCGTGTAAGGACCGCGATACTTTGGTTGTAGTGGTGCAACAGCATTGTCGTTGCGAACGAGTACTCTCTTGCAGCTGTGGAGCTGTGGGTGAACGAAAACTGGACGAGGCGTATGTCTCGGCTGCTGTTCAGACATGTTACCGAAATGAAGTCGAAGGCGGGTAGCTTCGTCTTGTGGGTCATCCTGTGCGGGAAGTAGACGTGGGAGCGGACTAGGCAAGCGTAGATCCATGTCATACAAGAGTTTGACACAGATGTTTTTATAGATTCACGAGTGCGGGAAGCATGGCGAGCAGAACTAAAGGTAGTGCATCGACTCAGTTGCCATTAATGGACGAGGATGCTAAAGCAGCTTTGAGTTCCTTATGCATTCTCTCTACCATACCGATATTTGTAGTCGCGTTTCAAAGTGTGCTAACTAATGGTGCATGATCTGTGAGAACAACAAATCTGCTGCTGCCAATGATGCTGATAAAATAGCACATTGCGTCGTGGATGGCGAGTAGTTCTCGACCGAATGTATCGTATCTCGTTTCTGCTGGTTTGAGGTTACGCGAGTAGAAACAGATAGGCTTCCAAACTCCGTCATTCTCTTGTTCCAAAGTGGCTCGAATAGCGAATTCGGAAGCATCTCTCGTAAGTAGTAATAGTCTTTGAAAATCTAGATATGTTAGCATTGTAGCATTTGCTAACGAGTTGATGGCTAGTCGATGTAATTCCTCGTCTTCGGATAACCAAGTAATGGTGAAAATGTTACTAAGTCCTTTTCGATTTCGCAGGTGCCTGCACAAAGTATAAAGTTATCTTGAAAGCCGGAAAGTAACTTGCGATAGTAGTTTAGGACTCCCAATTTTTTTTGCAACTCGCTAACTGTCTTCGGTGACTTGATATTCCTGATTGAATTCGCGTTTGACGGCAACGGTTGAATACCTTGTGGCGTGATACGATGCCCTAAGAAGTCCACGGATGTATTTGCAATCTACGTTTTGTCACAATTGATCTTGAGTCCGTGGTTGGATAAGCGTGAGAGGACATTTTGTAGATGGCATGAGATTCTAAGTCTGGACTGAATATCATAATGCCATCGAGATATGACATACAATAAGCGGCGTCGTCGGGAAGTATTCTGTCCATGAATCTTTGAAATGTCTGTGTAGCACACTTAAGTCCAAAAGGCATGTAAAGATATTCGAAAAGACTAACTAGAGTGATGACCGCAGTTTTCTCGATATCCTCTGGTGCTACCGGTATGTGATGGTACGCTTGTCTGAGATCAATCACTGAGAAGAAATTGCTGCCGTTGAGTTTTTCAAGTAAAGTACGATCCGTTTGATTTTGAGACTAAGTGCAGTGGTGACGCCCATGAACTTTTCGATGGTCTGATGATTCCCTCTTCCAAAAGCCTTGAGAATTCTTCTTGGGCAGCTTTCAACTTAGCAGGAGCCAGTGGTCACTTCCTGAGTGCAATAGGTTGTCCTTCTGTGACGATATGATGCATCGTGTTGGAGACTCGTAGCTCTGACTTGTTAAGATAGAAAAGCGATTTGTATTTTCGAAGAGCTGCTGATATCTCTGCTGAATGATGCACTGGGGTTGGCTCCGTCAGCTGTGGAAATTGACACTCATTCGGAAATTCTTCGGAACGACAAAGACAAACTTGGCAAGCATAAAAAACTTCTGGTGGTTATAACACCAGTTCTTTGGAACATATTTATTAAAGGATTGCGGAGATCTCGATCGCCGCCTACCATTATAATTTGACTTAGAAACGAATTTTGGTCGAGCATTCACTTGATTTATCTCGGATTTGGTAATGGCCAATCCTTCTAGAACTTTGGCCATGTTCGCCACTGTTCTCTCTAAGGAGGAGATTCTATCATCTTGTGGGGGTGAAGAAAAGGATGATGGATTCACTTTGGGTTCCAAAACCCTATATTCTAACTCACATCTCTCAGATAAGTCATCTATAGAGAGAGTGTTGGGGAGCTATCTGGCAAAGAGTTTTAATGTTTGGGGAAGATTGTTAATAAAAACAACCTTAGCCTCATGGTCAGAAATGTTGGTTTTATACCAACGTTTCCGTAATTCCCTCAGTATTTCTATGGGGCCAAGATTTGGCATATCTAACTGCGCATATTTGTTTATTATCTGCTCAGTTTCCGTGGGTCCAAGCAAGGATTCTACCTCGTTTGTAGGCCCAAAATGGGATTAGGTAGCTTCCTAATGGCCTCAAGCTTAGGATAAATCCGTCGCTACAATTCAGAAGGTAGTTTAGCAAAAACCTTTGACAGTTTTTGATGACTGTCATAATCAGGAAACAGGGAGAAAGCGGAGTCTACGCGCATAAAAAATAACTCACTATCTCCATCCCAAACAGGAACATCAATATCTAAAATTGGACCTGACATTTTAACAATCTTACGGGATCTTAAAAGCATAAATTTATAAGCAATATAAAAATGTATAAATAAACTTTAACGAAACGCTTACCCACAAACAGCTTCCACAGTTGAGTTTGACGAGTACATACGTTGCCGTTTCGTACGTAGGAAAGTTAAATAGAGGTCCAGTTGGCCTTTGATGACAATGTATTATAATTATCCCCACAAATCCACGAATATATATATCCAACAGATTTCCCAGAAAACCACGATCAGGGTAAAGAAAACACAAATGTCAATCTATTATTATATCCCCCAACACAAACCACGAATATATATATATACCCAAAAAAATTCACAGATGACCACGATCACGCAAATCTTAATCGATTTTTACCCCAAATAGATGAAAAAGGAAGTCAATTTTATTTATACCAAAAAAATCAGAACAATAATCAATATCCTGGCGCGGTCGCCAATTTTGTAAACGCCCCGGCTTCAAGTAAATGCCGTACGACGTTACAAACTCGGTTAAGGTGCTCTGAATAGAGATTAGTTACTGATATGGGGGCCCTTAAGAGGGCCTTGGCGGCGTTCGCGTAAGTTATATGTATGTAAGTTGATGTTCTGTTCCTTGGGTGGACTCTGGTTGTGATTCCTGCTGTTGTTATCATGTGTGATGAAGTTCTGCATTAATTGGCTCGTCTTGCTGGCTGAAGTGCAACACGGTGAGTCACGAATGTTGCCAATTGTTGGTGAAACAAATCAATATCCAGCGTAGGTATTGACAGCCGACAGCACGCACATGTGTAACACGAGGCAGAACGCAGATACGACCAACTGACTTGCATGGTAAATTACCGTGCTTAAATAGCATGCAATATGTGTACTTGCATACTATTGGTTAAACGTGGTTAAACGTGGTTAAACGGCAATTTGCTTTTTTCTCATTGGTGAAACGTAAATAAATTTGAATTTAATTTACGCAATATGTCGGCGATTGATTTGTGTCGTTACAATAGCATGCCATGTCTACTTGCACACTATTGGTTAAACGGCAAGTTTCGCTTTTTTATCATTGGTGCAACGTAAATAAAATTGAATTTATTTACGCAATATGTCGGCCATTAATTTGTATCGTTACAGTCGCCTTACATTTTCGCCAACGGCCTAAATAACTTATAATTTTTTGAATTACCTGAATGCTGCTATACGGATGTTTTATCTTGAGTATATGAAGTATATTAGTTTAACAAGCGCATTTAGATGCCAATCTATCTATTTATTCTAACAATAAATATTTTTCATTGTGTTTGCATACCATTTCTTTCTGAAAGTTTATAAAATCTACGTGTGTGATATTTCTGATTTTAAATTATGTTTGGGATGCAATGACTCACTTAGAATGTGGGGAAAGTTTTTTTGCAATTTCCCATGCTTAAAACGCTATTTTTGGTGCTTTTCTTCATTTCCATATTCGAAAATTTTATTGGTAAGTTTCGAGAATGTCTATAGGGTCATTATCTAAGATTGAACATGTTAAAGTGGTAAAGCTTATTGAAGGCGAAAAAATGATTGATGCAATAACAATGAGAAATCACCATGCTCTGCAGGCCTAGTTAGCAGTGGCTAAAAAGATTCCATATTAGTAAACAGAAATAATCGTTTTATGTTTGCATCTTTGAGGCGTTTTTTGTTAATACAATATGTGCAATATTAGAACATTCGCTCAAGCAAAGCATAAATATTTTAAACTTCTACTTCAATATTGAACTTGTCTGTAGCATGTCTTTGGAGCGAAATTATATATATATATATATATATATATATATAATGAAATAAAGCCTTTTTATTCGTGTTCTAGCGTGATTCGGTTATAATATTAATAATGTCATAAAATTAGGTGGTTTATTTGATGAAAAAATTATTGCCTCATATCCATATTGAGCGTAAGAATATTTACTAAATGTGTTTATGTGATACTATAATTAAAATTATGTGCAGACTTCCTGATCGAAATCTCATAATGGTGGCACATTCATTTTCCATAAAGGACTAGCCGTCTAGACCATTGTCTATCAGTGTTTTGTTATGATGCGTAAATGAAACAATTGAAGAATCATTAAAAGCTTATCATGAATATGCAAGTAACTTCTAAACTTCACTGTTGTGATTATGTAGCAAGAATGAAATTTAAAGTCAGTGGAATAGGTGACTCAAGAATAATAAAAATAGAATTCATGAAATATCCAAATGAAAATAGTACATTGATGGTGGTGTGTGTTTTGTTGAGAAATGTATTGCGTGTTTATACCATTGTTTTGCAAGAATTAAAAATATGGTTTGTATGTTATCAGAGAAAGATAAATGAATCCTCCACTATGAAACAACACAAAGCAATGGTAGGCAGGTTTCTAAAGTGATCATCATTTCATGATTGACCATTAGACATATGTATAAATTGTTCTCTACACTTTGACGCTTTTTTATTGTCATTAAACCTGATTTTAACAAACAGATAAATCTCTCGGAAAGTTAAGGCATAAAAAAATTTCTTGCTTTTTTGTTAGAAAATACATTTCGCCTTTAGTGATTGTGCTTGTAAGAAATAAAGTGATTTGGTATACACAGTTCACAGGTTAGCCGACCTTTGAAAGACTGACGATTCGCAAATAAAGAAGCCAAGATTGCACTAAGTTTTGCTTAATTGAGCTCAAGTTAGGGACTCGTTATGCTTTCAGCCACTAATTTTAGAAATTTTTACAACGAAGTACATATGAATTGCTATAATGCCTATCATGATGACTTAAGTCCGAGATAGCTCAGGCAAAGGGAAATATTCAATTAAATAGAATGGGTGCACTATGTGTCATATTTTACTTACATTTAGTTTAGATTGGGTACAGTTATTGGGATGAAAAGTTAATGTAGAATGAATTGCAGCTGCTTTATGTATTTTTTCAAAAGACTGAAGTTTTGAGTAAATCGTAATGGACCATTAGGCTAGAATGAAACTTGTAGACATTTTGTGCTTCGGAATAGATGGTTGCGATCGGTTCCTTTTTGAAGGAATGAAAGAATAAGAGAGATGTAAATCTCAATGGTGCATATGATAAAGGTTAGGAAAGATGGTTTATATAACGACAATCGGAAGAATAAGTTCAACGTTTTAAAACAATTTTTTTATTTATTAAATACTGTTGGTAAAGGTAAACTGTGCACGTGATGAAACCAACGCTAAATATGACAACAGAGGTTTATGTGTTTTTCTAGTAAAATTTAATTGTACTATGTCAGCACACTGTGCAAAAAATCATCAACCGTCTGTGGTTTTAATTGGCTAATGCCATAAAATGACACTGCTAACAATTAGGTCAGCACTCTACTGTAGCCAAAAATTCCTCTTGACTGAATATATGTGCAATAAAACTAAAAGCCTTATTCTAAGTGAACTATATGATTAAATTACACGAACACTGCTCTTAACTTAACAACATAACCATACATGAATTGTAATGTTAAACTAAAATATTTTTTTAATAAATTTAGCAAAAATTTTCTCCTAAGAGGGGACTATGTAAAATGTGCTTATGCTATATATATATATATATATATGTATATATATATATAAGTATATATATATATATATAACATTCGGCGTTGTAGCACTATTTTTAAATGCTGGTATTCTGTTATTTATGATGACGATGAATACATTTAACATTCTTGGTCTAAGTCGATTCACTTTTTTCGGGGTCTATCTCAAGTAGAGTTTTATTTATCACATTTTCGCTAGATGCCTTTATCAAAATGCGATGGTTTTTCGTTTATTCTGTATGGAAGTCATCTATGTACTTACAGTCATATTCTGCAGTTTAAACATTAAATTCGTCGTTCTGCTAATTTTCACCATATATATAAGAAATATATAATACTAATTTAGAAAAACTGAAGCTAGACCTTATTATTAGCTATTGAGCGATATCGTAAATTTCAAATAGTAAAATGACATTCATGAGTAATTAACTTAAAATAAGTGTGTATACGCATCGGCCTGTTATTTTACTTTGTGTTTTATTTTCTGATGTATGCTTCAAATATAATTTAATTCATAACCACCATTATTAGCATTTACAGAATTTTATATTAATGGCTATTTGCGCATAATATATTTTTGTTAAATATATCTAAAGTTCTTTTATACTTTAATAAATAACTATGACCCATTATGAGCTGAAAGTTTGCTGTATCACGAAATTCTGCTTTCCATTTTTCATTGATGTTTCATCTACAGTAGCAATCTTCGAGCAGCTAAAAAGCTATGAACTGTCAGAGCACCCATTACTGCGAACTAAAAGGTTTTCCATGCATGGCATAAGTGAAATGACATGGCGGCGATTCACATTGAAGGCTTTTGGACGGTGAGTATTTTTATTAGTCGTCATCTACATTATTTATGGATATTTTGCGCGTAGATTTCTTGATTGAGCACATTGAAGCCGATAATAAGGGCCATAATAATAATAAGTGCCATTTATGCTACCGTTGACGAATGTAATGACCTTTTACTAATATTTTTCTGCAGGTTGTAATCTTTGGTCCCTTATATATAGATTATCGTAGTTTGCATCATCATCATGCACAGCGATGCAAAAGCCAATAGTAACTTATATTTAACTGTCATGTACCCATAAGAAGAGAAATAAAAGAAAAAATTTAAATAACGACAAAAATAATAATTTAGGCAGACAAATTATCATAGAAATTTATGAGAGGGAGTGCCTAATTGCTATGAATATATTTATTTAGATAACGCAGATGTCAGGTAAATTAAATTTCTGCACAATACCATTATGGCCAAGTGAGCATTAAGGCAGGGCAAAATCGGCAATAAAGCTCCCTTGCAGTTTGCACTGTATCACGTCATAAACGTAACCAAATCTCGCAACTAACTTGGCATAACTAGGAAAAGAAAGTTACGAAAATGATTCTACTAGAAATTTGCAACAAAATCTCCACTAAGCTCGGCTCGATGTCTTATCGTACAGTTTCCAACCAAGAACTATGATTCGCACGTTGACCTCATCCTGGCAGACGAGTGAGTCCCATACTAGTCCAAAAAGATGTAGGCAAACTCGAACAACTGTCCTTCCGATAAAATTATGAAAATATTCTAAAGGCTAATCTAACTGGTCTGGATGGTGAAAATCTGAATATACTTTGGTCCAAGATAAGTTTCACTATGCACAATGCAGGTACTACTGTATGTGGCATTTCAGGCCCCCGTAGAAATAATCACTGGCCCTTTGTAAAATCATTGGAGATACACGAAATAAGGCACCACATTCCACCTGGCTCGACCCATAATAATACACCGTCGCAATATAAGACGCCAACTTAAGCGCAGTTTAAAAGTCGATCTCAAAAAATTTTGGACCAGAAAGGCTGAAGAAATGGAAGTAACTTTCGCGTCAGGTAATAGTCGCTGTTTGTTCCATCTTGTCCGCGCAACAGGTCCGAGAAGATTTGAAGTTAGTGAAACTATAATTGATAGTAACAACGATTTAATAACCGTTAAAATAAGTCGTCTTGACAGATGGGCTGAACACTTTAGAGATCAATTTTCTTGGCCACCCGCGTCAGTTCCGATTCCCGAAAGCATGTCTACATCAACAGTGTGAAATGTTATTTCCGAAGAACTATCCGAGTTGGAAGTACGCGATGCAATCTTATCTCTTAAATGCCGCAAAGCCGCAGGCCCCGATGATTTGCTTCCAGGATTGTTTAAGGATGGTGGCAATATAATTTCAGGAGCGTTGATCAAACATTTTCATACGATATGGAATGAGGAAACCGTACCACTTTATTGGAATGAGTCGATATCATTCCCATCTTCAAAAAAGGCAATCGTAATTCGCGCGATAACCATCGTGGTATAAGTTTGACTCCGGTCGTATCCAGGTTATTTTCTTCGATTATTCTACGTCGTCTGAGCGCTTCACGTGAATCACATACAAGAGAAGAACAGGCTGGATTCCGCGCAGGACGAGGTTGTATAGATAATATTTTTACTTTAAGGCAAGTTCTCGAACAGAGACATTTATATCACCGTCCCACAATAGTCGTCTTTCTAGACTTCAAGGGTACATTTGATTCAGTGGATCGCAATGTTTTATTCCGTATCTTGTCGAAAAGCGGTGTGCCCACAAAATTTGTTAATATTATACGAGCTCTCTACACATATCCTCCTGGTCGCGTTAAGGTTTACAACGAATTAACGCATAACTTTACAACCAGCAGTGGTGTTCGTCAAGGTTGTCCACTTTCCCCATTTTCGTTTAATTTTGTAATCGATGCTATTATGAACAACACTCTCCCACACATTCAGGACGCTGGAGTTGAAGTTATCCCGGGCGATAAACTAGTCGATCTTGACTATGCGGACGATATCGTACTATTATTCGACAATCAGCATGCTGCCCAGGCCACCTTGAATAGATTAACAGACGTTGTTCCGTCTTTCGGTATGAAATTCGCACTCTCTAAATGTAAGATACTGTTACAGGATCACCCACCACTCACTCCAACGTTGCGACTGCAGAATGAAGATCTAGACATAGTCGACAGGTTTACATATCTTGGGAGCTCTATCAATAACGTAGGCAATATGTCCGACGAGGTGAGAATACGGATCGCGAAAGCTAGAGTAGCTTTCTCGAACCTTCGTCATTTATGGAGAAACGCGAATATTTCACTTTGCCTTAAAGGTCGTGTTTACAATGCATCTGTACGCGCAGTCTTACTATACGCTAGTGAAACTTAGCCTCTTAGAGTTGATGATTTGAGACGCTTACAGGCATTCGACCATCGTTGTTTGAGAAGTATAGCACATGTTGGTTACCAACAACGAATAACTAATGTTGACATCCGTGGGCGTATTTTTAGATCTGACAATAAGCGCTCGTCGTTAGAAATATCAATAAGGCTCCATCAACTTCGTTGGCTCGGTCGCGTTTTGCGTATGCCCTCATTTTGATTGCCCAGTAGAGCTCTGTTCTCTCATCCAGCACCAAATTGACGTAAGAAACAAGGTAGCAGATTTTGACATGGAAAAAACAATTGAAGTCACTTACATCCAAATTGGGTAGTATAGGACCCACTCGTCTGCCAGGATGTGGTCCTCGTGCGCAGCATAGTTCTTGGTTAGTAACCCTTAGCGATATGGCATCGAATCGAGCTCAGTGGCGATCTTGTTGCAGATGTGTAGTAGAATTTTCTTCGTAACTTTCTTTTCTTAGTAGAGCAAAGTTAGCTGCGAGGTTTGGTTTGTTTATGACGTGATACAGTAAAATTTGCAAGGAGGCTGTATTGCTGATGTCGCCTTGCCCGAATGCTAACTTGGCCATAATGGTGTTGTGGAGAGGTTTAGTTTGCCTTATTTCTGTGAGTTATCGTGATAAATTTACTCGTAGTAGCAAGGTATTTCTTCTCTCTCTGTCTCTCTCTCTCTCGTGAATCTCACTAATAATTTGTCTAAATTCATTTATATACTTTTTTAAATTTTTATGGCTATATGTCATTGTAACATTAGTCACTTTTGACTTTTGCATGGCTCAACAAGATGATGATGATGATGATGGCCAAATTTGGATGTAGTTTACCTTAACTGTTTCAGCCATGCCGAAATCTGCCCACCTAGTTTCTTACGCTAATCTGGCGCTGGGTGAGAGTAGTGCTTTACTGGGCAATCGAATTGGGGCTGTACGCAAATCGTGACGGAGCCAACGTAATTAATGTAATCTTATTTTTGTCTAACGAGAAGCAGTTGCTGGCCGATCCAAAATTAGTCTATGAATGTCAACGTTGGTCATTCGTTGTTGGCAACCTACTTGTGCTATGCTTCTCAAGCAACCATTGCCGATTGCTTGTGGATGTCTTATCATCAGCTCTAAGGAGCAGTCTCACTAGCGTATAATAAACCTGCGCTTGCTGATGCATTGTAAACACGATCTTTAAGACAACGTGAAATAAATGCGTTTCTCCATAACTGGCGAAGGTCTGAGAAAGTTACGCTAGCTTTCTCAATTCTCATACTGAGACATTGTGTGTGTTATTGATGGAACTGTCTAGGTATGTAAACCTTCTGTCTGCAGTCGCAGAGTTGGAGTGAGTGGTGGGTGATCCTGTTAATTTATCTTACATTTAGAGGGTGCGAATTTCACACCGTAACTTAAAAATCTGCATCCTGAACGTGTGGAAAGGTGTTGTTCATAATAGTATCAATTCCAAAATTAAACAAAAATGGAGTATGTGGACAGCATTGACGAACACCACTTCTGGTGGTAAAGTTGTGCGTTAATTCGTTGTAGACTTTAACTTGTGTAGGGAGCGCGTATAATATCTACAAATTTGATTGGCAAACCACTTTTCGACAGAATGTCGAATAGAACACTGTGATCAGCCGAGTAAAATGAACCCTTGAAGTCTGGGTAGAAGGCTATTGTGGGACGGCGATACACATGTTGCTGTTCAAGAACTTGCTTTAAGGTAACATTATTATCTATACAACCTCGTCATGACCGGAATCCGGCTTGTTCTTCTCTAGTATGTGATTTACGCGAAGCGCTAAGACGGCGTAAGCTAATCGAGACAAATAAAATAGTTACGACAGGAGTCAAGCTTATACCACGATGATTATCAAATGAATTAAGATTGCCTTTTTCGAAGATATGATTGGTGGTCGACTCATTCCAAGCAAGCGATACGGCCTCCTTATACCATTTAGTAAGAAAAAGGTTATTCAACGCTCCAGAGATTATGTCACACCAATTATTAAATAAGCTAGAAAGCTAATCATTGGGATTTACAAACACTGGTGGTTCTTCCAGATTAACGTTAAACACAACAGATACAGGCATGCTTTCTGGATGCAAGTGCCAGAAATTGATCTTTGAAGTGTTCAGTCTACTTATCAAGTCAATTTATTTTATCGGTTACTAGAGGGTTGTTACTAGCATTTAAAGCTTCGCTAATTTTTTATTTTCTCGGACCTGTGCATAGATAAGTAGGAACAAACAAAGGCTATTATCTGATGCGGACGCTTCATTAGCTATTCTAGTCCGATGGGATTCGAGATAGACTTTTAGACTACGCTTAAGTTGACGGCATACATTTCCATGAATATTATTAGGAGCCAAGCCAGTTAGAATTTGGCGCCTTGTTTTTAGTGTCTCCATAGATTTTATAGAAAACCAGTGATTATTTCTATGAGGACCCACAATGCCGCATACATTAGTATCTGCATTTTGCATCTTAGAAACTTATCTTCGTCCGAAGTAAATTCAAATTTGAGCCATCAAGACCGGTTAGCTTTGACCTTAGAATATCTTCATATTTTTGTTGAAAGGATGGTTTTGCAAGTTTGTTTACATCTTTTTTGAAATTGACTCCTGTTTATTTTTCTTGAAAATTTTGGCACAAATCTACAACGGTTAAGTGCATGGTCCGTATCGAAATGAGTGTTTTAAAACGAATGACAACTCTGGATGCCATCTTTAATTAATTGCCACATGATTTATTTGAGTCCACTTTTTTCCGAGAGCCTCGTGAAGTCATGTAACGCAACGTCTCAAACTACACATTTAATTTGTGCTACTTAAGTATATTCCGTGCATCTATTCAACAATCGTTCTACGTTATCGTTGCGTAATAATCTTAAAGACTATCTTTCACCTAATTGGAATTCTGCGTTACTTAAGCGCTAAGCCTAAGCATTTATTTCACCCATAACCATGACTATATTTTAACTCCTTGCTCTTCTTAGTAAAGAGCTTATTTCGGAGTAAAAAGTGTTCTTGCTGTCGTCTGTGTTGCAATCGGTGGGAGCATATGCAGATACAAAGAGAAGCCAACGTTGATTAAGGTTTGTGGTATTGGCTTTAATATATGTTTTTAACCGTGCTGCACAAAACCGGCTATTTACATGGATCCATTCTGTTAAACAAGCTTAATCTCGTGAGCTAAGGACTATACCGCCGCCCCATTTAACGGCTTGAGAAAACATCGTGGAAACCGAGTTTCGACGTCAATAACGCTTAGATAAGGATGGTGCACCCAGTTCTATAATGCTCGTAGCATAATGTATTCTGGTTCAGATTTGCAGCATACATCGGTTTCCAATCTATACAACGAATGTTCAAGAGCTTCTTGTTGTCAACTCTGATTTAAAGTTCGCATATTAAATGCGCTGACTTTAAAACCTAATCTAGGTTTAATGAATGACAATCCGATATTGCGCTTAGTGATCAACATCAACTGTAGCATGCATAGGAGTGTTATTGTTAGATTGAGAAGCGGAAAGTCAGAAGTACTTGAGATGAAAATGTCTGCAGTAGCCCGAGTTCGCTTATCCACCCTGCGCGACTCAACGGATAAAGCGACCATTTTATACTTCGCAACGGCCGATGCAGTATGTATTCATTATAATTCGTATTCTTCATTGTTATATGTAGCTTGCAATGATTACACGCTGAAATAAATCAACTATCCATCAAATTTCGTGCTGAAACCGATAAATGTTCTTTATAAATATTAATAAGATGTTCACAACAATAGGATTTGTTCACTATTAAGGAACTATTTTTTCTTCCGTATATCTTAATTTATGTTGTTGTTTTTGTGAAATTCTTGAACTAGATACGTGTCGTTTGTAAAATTACGCCGATTTCATCGGTGTCAACAAAACGCATGATGATGGAGGAAACCGGGAATTACATTAACGAAGTAAAAATTATAACTGACTTAATGTGAAATACAACCTTAATTTGGAGTCTTAATACCGACCTGAAATGCATGAGACCTGTATTAGAGTTTTGGTATTGTGTACGGTTTAAATATTGCTCATATAACTTTTGAATACGTGCTGCGATGTGACAGCTATATAAAACGAAGTTTAATCATTCATGTTCGATATCCAAGCCCTAATATAGTGGTCATACATTTGCATAATGAACTTTACCATGCTGGGAGGATTATATTTCGTAATGTAATCCTTTACAAACTTGGACAAAAAATGGAAAATGTGAGCATCCTTGGCGGAAATGACAGCTGGTAATAATTTATTTTTGTGGATTCTAACGCGACTAGTAGTGTTTATGTAGACAGCGCGTTTAATATGTACTAATTTAATCTGTATAACACTTTTCGACAGAATATCGGATAGAACATTGCGATCCACTGAGTCAATTAGACCATGATATTGCGGGACGGCAATATAAATGCCGTTGTTTAGTTGTTTACCGTGAGGTAAAATATAATCTATAAAACCTAGTTTAGGCCGGAATCTCGCTTGTTCTTCTCTAAGTTGTGATTTACTCGAAGTGTTGTGCTGAAGTAAAATAAAGCAAATAACTTCGATTCTACTGGGATCAAGTTTATACCACGATGGATATCATACCATATCATATTGCCGTTTTTTCAGATAGGACTAATGGCCAAACCGATCCAAGGAACCAGAAAGGTTTCCTTATTGCATGCAGTACGAAAAATAATAGCCAACGATCCACACATGATGTCAGCACCATTCGTAAATATAGTCGGACGCAGACCACCGAAGTATGTAGATTTGCGATGTTTAAGAGTTATGGTTTCATTTCTTGTTTCTAACTGATGTTTATTCATCATTAGCGTTCTACATTATTTTTAAATGCCTTACTTTGGGGTTCTGGGCTTGTGCATGCACCCTTGAAAACTGATCTTTGAAGAAAGATATTATTGCTTATTAAATTATCGTTTCATTAATTTATTGAATCGCTAAATTTTAATTCTCTTGTGTCTATTGTTAAAATAAGTTGGAACAGATATCGGCCATTTCTTTTTGCGAATTCTTCTTACATCTATTTAGACTTTCTGGCCCAGAAGGATTCAAAATTAACTTTTAGGCCTTGCTTAGGTTGGCATCTATTTGCTCTTTGTGTTTTTTTATAAGCCAAGTTAACATATAACTTTGATGCCTTGTTTGGAGAATCTTCATAGAATTTTAAGAGACTTGATCATTAAATCTATAGGAGCTTACAATGCGACATGCAGTAGTACTTGCGTTACATATAGAGGATCTCATTATTATCCAGAGTATGTTAGAATTTTTCTTTAAAGCACAGTCATTTTCGATTTTAGAAAATCTTCATAATATTACTAGAAGGACTATTCGATTTGGCTTATATCTGTTTGAGGTTTATCCATATTTAGTATTCAGGAAAACGTGAGTGAAAATCTACAACGGACAAGTGCGTACTCTGTGCTGTCATACGTGTTAAAAAAAGAACGACATTCCTGGTTTCAACCACATATATAACCAATTGCTACGTGATTTTTTGAGTGTAAAGTTGTTTAAGGACTGAAGGTCACCATGTAGTGCAACGAGTTAAACTACGTTTGATGTTTTTACTGGTAAAGTTTAATTTATGCCCCAAACAGCTATCTAACAGTTGACCAGTATTTTTGCGATGAGTTTTAAATGTATTTGCCATCGAAACGAAGTTCCGCGTCGTTTCATCACCTAAATTGAGCCATCCTGCCACCTATAATCAAGGCTATATCTAGAATTTTCGCTCTACTTAGTGGAGAACTAAGATCAGGGTAAAAAGCGTCCTTGCTGGCGTCTATGATGCAATCGGTGGGAAAATATGCACACAGTAAATACGCAGTATTGTTTACGGATTCTAGTAATGATTAAGTGGATGTCATTCAGTTACACAAGCTTTATCTCGTGAGAAAAATGGCAATACCGAATCCATATTCTCCGGATTCAGAAAATATTGTTGTACCTGAGGTTCGACGTCAACAGCGTGGACACAAGGATGATACACCCAGCTCTGTATTATACACAGTATCCTCCATCTAATTTTTTATTTTTCCAATGTACTTGCTCGAGCTTCTTTTCCTCTATGCTCTAATATTCGCCTATTAAAATGCACTGACGTGAAAATCTAGCTTAGGTTTAAAGAATAGTAGTTTACCTGGACCATTTTCAATATTTGGAAATGCGACATTCGGCTGAGTGTTTTGGTCGACATTCACCATATTCATAGTGTGTACAAAAGCGTTATTGTTCTTTCGAAAAGAGAAAAATGAAAGGAATTTTGAAAAATCGGAAATAACGGTTTCTGTAGTAGTCAGATTTCGATTATTCATCATACACGACTCAGCATATACAGCTACCTTTTGTAGACAGTGCATAGGTCTATGCAGTATATATTCGTTACTGCTCGCATTAATCATGATTATGTATGGGTTATAAAAAAACACCAAGTCATCCACTCCTAGTAGGGATGGTCTCAGCCACAAATTCTGCGAGAGTCAGAGATCTTCATTTACGTGTATTAGTATGTATGTATGCGTGTATGTATGTGTATATTTATGCAGGTCTAGTTGGTTTCGCTTTTGTTTTCTGGTTAGGTATGTCTTCTTTGTTGGCTAGCCGCACTTATTTTAAATAACTCATTGTGTGTTTTCGTTGTTTTAAGATAGTGAATCATCAATATTGTTTGCTGATGTAATTCTATTCATTTTGCTAAATATTTTCTTTTTCTGCAATGCCACGTTTTGCGTACGCGGGTTGTAGCCTCGCACCAACAGTTTCACAAAGATAGTATGAACGATGTTAAAGCCTTCGTAAGAAAGAGGTGAATACACATCCATCCCGATCGAAGATAAAACAGATACGGACGGGGAAATTGGGATCAAACGGATCTTTGTGAAACTGTTGGTGCGAGGTTACAACCCGCGTACGCAAAACGTGGCCTTGCAGAATATGAAGCTGACACCCCGTAAAAATTCAAAAAAGAAATACTTTCTTTTGTTTTAATCTCCTTCGCCGTTCTACCCTGATTCTGATAAAGGTTATTTTATTTTTTTGTTAAGACTTTACGACGTCGAATTGCACCTAGAGCAAGTTCCTGTTACGGAGGATTTCAGCGTCGTGCGATTCTTGCCATACAAAAGAGTTAATGAATACCAATCACTTTCGTCTACTCTGGAGGTTTATCGTGGTCGCGTGATCAATATGTTTGAAAATACTGTCGTGTCAGCCTATATTGGTTCAACTGACGATATATTTACAATTTATATCGGTCTACCAACTGATGAAATATTTTTTGAGGTAGGACAACTCGCTGGAAAGCCAATAAATTTTTTGTGTGTGAATGTTCGGTTTCTAATGAAAATAAATAAAATTTGTGTCCTGAATTACGCAAAATTTCTGATAGCTATTTATTGAATGTGATGCTAAATCAGTGTGACATAGATACGGGGACTATACAAATGTTAGTATTCAGTGTTTCATATGATAGTGTCAAATATGTTGTGTATTGAGTGATTATGTTGGATAGCTGAACATTGTCACTTTGAATCAAACTAGTGCCTCTCTATCTTCTGAAAGAAATAGATGCGCTGTCTGATTTTGCATACGAGCGTCATCTTAAACCGTGTTGACATGCAGTAGCTCTTAGGAAACTTGAGAGGAAGGCGATTACTGCAATAACTTCTTTCGTAACGACGTAAAGCTTACACAGTTCGGCGCACATCGAACTCAAAGATCCATTGCTGGTGCTTGAGTGGCCCTGTGACTGGGTTTTATAAACTTGGTCGTATATCTTAAGGCTTTTCTGAGCCCTCAGTTTATGTAAGTAAAGATGAACATTGGTTATCTGCTCTTTCGTGATTTTGTTTTCAGATTAGGTACCAGCTAAATACATGCATAAATGGGGATCCAGGTTTCCGACAATGTGGTTTACAGAAGATCTTATGCTAATAAAATGAACTAACCATGCCTCTCCATTGAACATTGTTTACTGCTAGATTTTTACAGGTTTTCGTTCATTCTATTGTATTTTTTCATTCACAATAAAATTTGGCGTGGTCAAGCGAACGATAACACAAATAAAAATTCTCCAAATTGCGATTGCTGACTAGGCTCTATGGTCAGGAGACTAGACGAGGTTTGTTCAGGTTTTCTATTTTAAATATCATCTGAATTTTTGTGGGTTGCCAGCTTCATATTTTGCAATGCTGCGTTCTGCTTACGCGGGTTGTAGCTTTGCACCAACAGTTTCACAAAGATCCGATTGATCACAATTTCCATGTCTGTATCTGTTTTGTCTTCGATAGGGCTGGGTGTGTATTCGTCCCTTTCTTCCGAAGGCTTCAACATCGTTCATACTATCCATTGGAAATGCGGTGTTAGGTAATCTTTGCTTACTGGAAACGTTTCGGGACACGAATTCACGTTCCATCTTCAGGCCAATAGTCACATATATACACAGCACAATACTCTCAATAGCAGATTTAAACGAATGCGGTGACCTCGTTCCGAAACCGTTCTATTTATCTTTTATTTCTTTTGACTCACCAATTGTTTTAAACAAAGAATTTATCTCAGTAACTAAACTCAACATAAGCATATGCCTAGCGCACATGATGGAACGGGAATTTGTGTTCCGAAATGTTGCCAGTAAACAAAGATTACTTAACACCACATTTCCAATGGTTTCTATTTTAAATGCCATTAGTAATTGAAGTTACAGATGCCCTAGCAGAAGCATGGGAGTCCTCAATGCTTAGTGTACATTTTTCCGTTTTTCTTTATGTATATTTGTGCGGAATAATAGCGGCCGAATGAATTAGAATTTCAATTGGACTCTTGTGACCAATCTTGTCACTTGTTGAAATCATTATAACACTCTTGTATTTTAAGTGTGTATTAGGTGTTGCGAACCTGTACCGTCCTATTATTCCACATTCTTCGACCAAATATATAATGGTTAAAGGGCGTAATACCGGCTCCTACTGATGA